>VYZW01060838.1:7645-35766 GCA_013401315.1 Balaeniceps rex
TCCCCAAGCCTGTAGCACTGCATGGGGTTGTTGTGGCCCAAGTGCAGGACCCGCCACCATGTGCATAAAGTGAAAGTAGGTAGGAAATATTCAGTACTGATACATAGGAACCTTTTAAACTACGGACCTCTTCCTGCTATGACTGACTTACTAAGGCTACTGAAAGTAACATATAGCCATAATGCTATTTTAAAAATAAATTTTAAAAAAAAGAGAAATACAAAAGAAAGATATGTAAGAGTTTTAACCAAATGCAATAATTTCAAAAATTTCCACAAGACAACCTGTGCTTGCTCAGTAGCACGTTGCACGACATGGATTGAACCAGGAATGTCACAACTGATTTGAACCATCCCTTACTAGGGCAAGCCCCTTGTGCAGGTCAGCATCACACAGCCTCTAGCCAAAGGCTTCCTCTATCAGGTACTTGGCATTTGTCTCAGTTGGGACCCAAAATTAAGAATGTAATCAATACCCTGAATATTTATTTAATAAAAACTAGTTGGATAACATTTCCTATTCTGCACTCCCCCCAAAGAATACTACACTTCCAAAAAAGTAAAAAAAGCTGGTCCAATAATAAATTTATTAGTGGACTGAATATCACTGTCATGGTTTAGCCCCAGTCGGCAACCAAGCACCACCCAGCCGCTCGCTCACACTCCCCCCGTCCCCGGTGGGATGGGGGAGAGAATCGGAAGGGCAAAAGTAAGAAAACTCGCGGGTTGAGATAAAAACAGTTTAATAATTGAAATAAAATAATATTAATAATGATAGTAATAAAATGGCAATGAAAAGGAGAATGAGAGAGAGAGAAACAAAACCCAGGGAAAAAACCAAGTGATGCACAATGCAACCGCTCACCACCCGCTGACCGATGCCCAGCCAGTCCCCAGCAGCCATCGCTGCCCCCCGGCCAACTCCCCCCAGTTTCTATACTGGGCATGACGCCGTATGGTATGGAATAGCCCTTTGGGCCGGTTGGGTCAGCTCTCCTGGCTGTGCACCCTCCCCGCTCCTTGTGCCCCTGGCAGAGCATGGGAAGCTGGAAAGTCCTTGACTGGTGTCAGCACTGCTCAGCAACAACTAAACCATCGGTGTGTGATCAGCATTATCCTCATCCTACATCCAAACCACAGCACTGTGCCAGCTACTGGGAAGAAAATTAACTCTATCCCAGCCGAAACCAGGACAATCACCTAACCTCCCGTTGGAAAAGGAGGTCACAAATCCCGTGTTACCTGCAGCAAAATACTCCAGATGCTGCACTGATGAGAATTATTGCCATAGAGCAGTGCATTCATCATGGCAATACCACTGAGATTCCTGTTCACTTCAATTGCAATTAGTCGAATTAAGAGCTGATATAAGTATGGGAAAACTTCTGAGAGTTGCAAACACATTCGCAACTACTTTAAATCTTCTCTTTCTTTTTTTTTTTTTTAAGAAAAAAAAGATTATTTTCTTCTTATTATGCTGCAGAACTGCATGAAATTCACTGGGGGCTTCGCTCTTGCTAATTGGTTTTACACGGAAAGGCTCATGATGCAGAGCACCAGCGTAAAACTGCAGAAGCGATAAGCGAACGATGCCCACGTGCAGCCAGGGCTGATGCCCTGCAGCGGAGAGGCTGAGCAGCAGACGTGCCCCGCTCCAGTCCCAACGCTGCTCCCCACGATGGATGGTGGGGAAAGCCCAGGGCTGCAGCCAGGGAAGGCAACCGCCCCCCGTGCACCCGTTTCTGCTCTGTCCCTGGAGCTCTGAGACAGCGGGGCAGGAGGTAAATCAGGTGCAAACAGCAAAGGGGACCAAGGAGCTGAAGGAAGGCACGCTAGGATGCTGTGAATTCCTAGTGCTGCAGCAGAGCAGGAGGGAGAGCTGATGAGTAAAGCAGGAGTAAATGCTTCTGCTCTTGAACATGCGTCTGCACATCCCATCCCCGTGTCTTTCTTTAGGGCCACGTGGCTAATGCAGGAGGACATCGTAGCCATACGCGTATACGGTGCGCATTTAGTGACCAAGCGGAGACCAGTCTGGAGAACACCCGTTTCTCCAGGGAGTTCTGCGCACACACGGGGATTTCTCCTGCATGGATCCTGCTGCAGGATTTGCATAAATGTTTTCCTGGAGGAGGAGAAGCATTTTATTCGTGACAAACACATTCTACATTTTCCAGCAGAATCATTATGGGTCTCCTATTTCACACATCTATCTCATTTTAATTACATTTTAAGTAATCCTACAAGTTCCGCAAATCACGAAGATCTTCTTATTGCTCAGATTAAAGGAAATAATTACAGAACCTGAGCTCTGATATTGTTCAGTTTAATTCTCTCACTATTGTTTTCCAAGAAGGTCTCGACCAAATCTCTGTTTGTGTAAGCGGAACTTTTCACCGGCAAATAACTGTGGCCACAGATAATTACATTTGGGAGGAACTGCAACGCTGAGGCTCTCCATGCCTGGCAGCAGTCCCAACGCAGATGCTTTCCAGTCTCACTGGTGCTGTGTCAGCCCTCAGTTAATTACGGGAGCACAAACACAGAGCACCCTTTGCAAAAAACTCCTTTAATGTGAGTTTTCTGTGAAAGTTAGAGAAGGACACAGTTCCTAAAAACACAAGAACTCGGGTTTTAGTTAGCTCTAACCATCCAACAACTCGCTACTTATTTTCCCTCAGTGTTTATTTGCCCTTAAACATTTATCCTTCTTTGTTTAGCAGTACAAAGGGAAGTTGGTGAGCAAAGCTGCTCTCTTCGTAGACGCATTGAAAAGACCCAACCGAGCCAAGGAAGACCCAAAGCAACCCTGTTGACATTTCAGTCTCTTCTCTACTCAGCTTGCCCGGACACCCACCATGTCCACCCGGGTGGGAGAGCTCAGCTTTGAAAGATTTCTGTACGATCCCAACTACTGTACGTATTTCTGTCCTACAGGCGTAAGACAGGCTCCCTCTCCTGTACGTGGAATTAATTGATGTCAGTGCATTTTTTTTTTTTTTTTAAGGATTTTTGTGGATTGTCCTGAAATATCAGAGGTATCATCACGCATCAAAGAAACCCCTTTTCCTGACGCACACACATTTCTTGTACTAACTCCATCTCTTTCCACCTCAGCCGAGCCACCAGAGAGACCTCACTGCAATACCATCTCTGCCGCCGTTTCCACAGGAGCGAAGGGCTACCAACGCAACTGCCATTGCTGGGTCACGATCGTGCGTCCCTGCCAAGGCAAAGAATTAAGAATAATTTCCTCTATGCTCTTGCAGGAATTTATCTCCTGACTTACCTCTTGCTCTTTCTTTCACCCATCAAAAGGTCAGCTAATTTAATTCGAGGAGATGGACTGCTCTTCTCCACGCTGCAGGACTGCTGGCACGCACATGCTCTGATAAGATTTACAGGTTCTGGCTGCCAAGTTGCTCTCCCCCAAAAAATGGGAGGACAACAAGAGTACCTCCTCCACGTCAACCAGCGCTGCACATGGGACATACTCATGGCAACAGTCTCTCTCTTGACTTTGGAAATAAAAACTGAATTGCCTGGAGTATCAGCACTGAGAAAACATCCCTCTGGTACGGGACTTCCAGGCAGGATTTCTGAGGAGGCTTTTCTTTGTTTTGTTTTTAAACTGGGTCCTCACTACAAGTAAAAAGAAAGTCATGAGACACACTGCCTTGTAATTCTTGCTTCTGCTTGGCACCCTTAAACTGGCAATTAAAGCTTAGCACAGTAGTCACGTTTTCCTGTGCCACAGAAAGCACCTATTCCACGCTTTCTGTATTAAAATGGTAGCCCCTGCAATTGGCACTTCTAAATTTCCCAGCCTCTTATCCCAGCACGCTCAGAGAATGACACCGTCGTGATTTCTTGGTTAGTTCACAACATGCCGGGTTGACACATCCTTTGCGCACAACAAATATGGTATCTTTCCAAGATCGCGCTGATTTGGGGGGAATTGTAAAGAGAAGCGTAGAGGGAAACCTTCCTACACTACATCTTGCTCCCTAAACTGCTCTTTGAGCAGTTTGCAACCTACAGATTGCAGGCAGTGGGTTCAATGAAGCTTCTAAAATAAGCAAAGAAATGATCTACAAGTGATGGGCTTAACTGAAGCAACACTTTGTTGTTCCTGGCATCACAAAACAGATGATGTTGCCAGACCTGTTTCAACATTACTATAGTCTAGCATAAACATGTCTTACTTATTTGGCTGTTCTGAGCATACAGTAATATGTTGACTTCCCCCCACCTAAAATGGTAGAGACACATGAAAATCAAGCACATTAAAAATCACCTCTTCAAAACGAACCCTGAATTCTTAACCATTACTCCCGTTTGCGCACTTTGAGAGGACATCTTTCAGAAATGCATTTTTAACCAAGAAAACTCTTGTAGCGCAGTTCATGACAAACGGCGCCAAGGAGATGGATTCAGCCCGAAAGAAATGGCACATATATATAATGCCGCAGAAATTAGCCACGGGTCCCAACGCAACATGGCAAAGGTCACGTCCCTGTTAGGAAACCTGAAGTTTCATTAAGCTGAGACTGTGATGAATCACAGACGTGGGCAGAAGGGAATCAAGATCCATGGCAGGAGCTCTAGGCAGGCACCAGACCTTGCCCAGGACCAAGCATGTTCAGAGTAGGCCAACTCTGGACCTTCTTCTCATGGTCCACGTAGCTTCCCCTGTCCCACTGTAACCATTTCATTTGCTGCTAGCACAAGCTGGTGGAGAATTAGCCTGCCTCCACCTCCCATCCCCTCTGCAGCCAAGCAAAGCAGCAAATGAAGCAAGATCCACTGAGATTCACCCTGAGGTGCGGAGATGCCTCGACCTATTAATTCGATAGTACCACTATTACACCACACCTTGCTCAAAGCCATGCCAAGGTCCACGTCACGGCACACCCATAACAGGGCACTTGCTGACGAACTGATGGAGCGCAACCAAGCAGAACAAGTTGGGGCTGGCATCCAATGAGAACATTAAAATGCCTTTCCCCAGGCCCGTGTTAGGATGTAGTGAACCAAAAATCAATGTCTTCTCTGCAGACCTGTGTGTACCTCCAGGATCCACAAGGGATCCTCAGCTGGAGGAAGGAGTTTAGGTGGAAAAGCTCCAAGCTCCAGCTTCCCTGGAGATACCTAAGCCATTGGAGCCCAGGTATCACAGGTATCAGAGCCCAGCCCAGCTTGCCATCACGAAGCACACCTTGGCAGTGTCAACACTTGAAAGAGCAAGACCCGGCAATGGATGCCCAACCAGGGCACCTCACCAGAAGGACCATATCTGCACTCCACCACCTGCAGGTGGGCCTTGGGCATCTCATTAGGGTAAGGATGGAAATATTTAAATGGTGCAGAGCACTGCTTGAACTCAAAGAAACTGGACCGTGCTTGTGTGGGAGCTGCTGGGTGCCTGAACCACCAGCTGTGGGAGAAAAGACAGCCCAGAAGGGTTGGCTAGAAGGAATCATAGAATCATTTAGGTTGGAAAAGACCCTTAAGATCATCAAGTCCAACCATTAACCTAACACTGCCAAGTCCACCACTAAACCACGTCCCTAAGCGCCACGTCTACACATCTTTTAAATACCTCCAGGGATGGGGACTCAACCACTTCCTTGGGCAGCCTGTTCCAGTGCTGAGCCCAATGCTGCCCCCAAAGAGCTTGAGGAGCTCCTCCTTCCCTTGCTCATGGAGGCACATGGGATGGACAGGACTCTCGGCCCCACACGGCGTGCAGAGGCAGAAAAGGTGGTCAGCCTTGCCTCAGAGCACAGCCGTAATCAGACTTCGAACACACACACAGCCCCCCCGCCTCCTCTGAAAGCCAGGTGCAATGTTTAACTTCTCATCAGCCCAGGCAAAAAATAAAAATACAGTTTACGAGGGTGTCCTGAAGCAGGGGGAAGAGCTGTAGGGGCTACAAAACCCACACGACTGCCAGCAACAGGGATCACGTTGTCCTGAAAGGAGCCTGTTCTTGTCTGGCTCTGCGATGAAAGTTTCATTAAATGCAGTACAGCCCTCAGAAAGGGGTTGCGGTTTAGTTTGCTGACTGAAAAAAAAAAAAAAAAGGACAGTTTAATATTAAAGAGGAATTTTAAAATACATAACCTTACAGGAATGCAAGTGAAAAAAATGCTGCTTTATAGTGTTAAGCAAGAATAAACAGCGTTTTAAACAGCGATTTGCATTTCTTGTGAGATAGCACAAATCTGTCCCGGTAAACAGCGACTATCAAGAAAACAAACCTCCTTTCAGGAAGAAAAATGACTTCTTGAATTAAAATTGTGTTTCCTGTACTTCAACGTCTCACACCTCGTTTTCGCATCTTTGTTTTGAAACACTGGGTGTAGGAGTAACTGCTGAATAACTGGAATGTGTTCCATTATAAAGCTGGAAACCTATTACACCAGGTTTTATATATTCCAGGCACTATCGAAACTTGTGTAATTCCTTTCAGCTTCAGCAGGAAGAGAGTAACCCAGTTAAAAAAACAAACAAACAAACAAACAAAAAAAACACCCACCAAAAAACCAACTTGGACAGCAGAAGCATCAAGAAAATGACTCATTTTTCTATCAGCTCCCATACTCCAGGGTTTTAATAGTTTTCGAGGTTCAGCCAGCACGCACCCCCAGCCCTGGGCATGCTGGGGTGGGAGGGAGCCCGCAGACCCCGAGCTGCAGCGGTGCCCAGCAGCTCCTCTGCTCGGCTTCCGCAGGCTACAGCCAAACACCAGCCTGCCCAGGGCTGCACGGGGTAAGCAGGATTAACCAAGCATGGTCTTACAGCTTGTGACCTCTGTTAGCTCAGCCCTGAAAACCGAGAGAAAAAAAAAAAGTTATTTATGGGATCTGACTTGTTTGAAGCAACTGTCTGGATTAAATAACAAACCTTCAGTTTATTTCTGCAAGAGGTTGTCAGGTTCTCGTGACTAAGCCCAATCCTCCTGCTCCCTGGAGGAGTGGAGCTCTCTTGATGCTCCATGAGGACAGAGGGACCAGGCTTTTAGGAGAGAAGCATTGCCCGAGGAGAGCAGCAGCATCACACACAACCCACCAGTACCAGCGGTCACCAAGAAGGAGCTCCTCAGTGCCCAAGGGCAGCAGGTCCAGGAGCTCACAGCGCGACCTGACCATCACCAATCCCCGTCAAGCCCACCAGCTCTGAAAAATGGCCTGGGAAGGAATATCACAAATAGTATTTTCTATTAGGGAGTCTTTTAAAACTGTGTTTCTTGTGAAGAACTTGTCATCAGACAGAAAGCGCCCACCTCTATCTGATTTGTTTTTAAAAGGTCCTTTAACACTAGCAAAAAAGACAGTGATAGCGATGACTGTGATTTTGCACAAACTCTTTTTGCATCTACAAAACAGTGTATCTCCTGGGAAGAGGATCCAGACCGCTTGTGGAAATGCCATCCTTGGAGGTTGAAGCCTTGGTAAATGATGCCATGGCTGGTCTGACCTAGGGTTGGATGGCAGTCCCACTTCATGGGGGAGGCTGGAGTGAAAATGCCCAAAGCCAGTTCCAACCAACACATCCATGACTGTGATTATCCCCCAGATCCTGAACTGCATCACTAATGATGATTGGGTTATTTTCATTCTTAAAAGTGAACATAAGCTGGGGAAGGGTCTGGAGCACAAGTGCTGTGAGGAGCGGCTGAGGGACCTGGGGTTGTTCAGCCTGGAGAAGAGGAGGCTGAGGGGAGACCTCATCGCCCTCTACAACTGCCTGAGAGGAGGTTGCGGTGAGGTGGGGGTTGGTCTCTTCTCCCAAGTAACAAGCGATAGGACGAGAGGCAATGGCCTCAAGTTGTGCCAGGGGAGGTTTAGATTGGATATTAGGGAAAACTTCTTCACGGAGAGGGTTGTCAAGCACTGGAACAGGCTGCCCAGGGAAGTGGTGGAGTCCCCATCCCTGGAGGTATTTAAAAGCCGGGCAGACGAGGCGCTTAGGGACATGGTTTAGTAGTGGCCAGGTACGGTTGGACTCGATGATCTTAAAGGTCTTTTCCAACCAAATGATTCTATGATAAACAAAGTAGAGATGTTTTCTCTCTCTCACTGGTGTAAGATTATACTAAGCAAAACCACATATTTTTATAATCATAATAATTTCTGGGGGAGCTGCATACACAGAGGTTACCAGCCCCTGCTCCACTTTATGGACTGCCTGTTTGCTTTGTTTGCTCCGGACTGATTCACGCTTGTTGTGCTACAGAGCTGCAGGAGCTGGGTCTGTCTGGGAGCAGCCTGATCTCAAGAGACTATAAGCACCAGCACTAATTTTACCTGGAGAGAACAAAAACGTAATCTCATTCTTGACCAACCTATTCTTCCACCTTCCCTGGGAGAGGGGGAATACTGGGACTGAGTTTCCCCAGGGAAAAATAAAAAAAAACCCTGACAGCAGGACCAGGATTAAAATGCTTATGGAGGATAAAGAATGGGAGCAGGTGGGAGAAAGTATGAGGATATGCATGAGGAGATGAGGAATTCAGCAGGTAAGCCATGTGCTACAGTCCTCATCAGCTGAATAATCTCCAAAGACCACTTAAAATTGGGGACTGAACTGAGAAAGGAATTGTAGATGTGCGTTGTCTTGTGTTTTTTCATGCCTGCCTTGTACTGGCCATGGGCACAATTTCTTCAGGAAAAGCTTATATAGCCTTCGTCTTCTGACTTTCCTAGGAAAAACAGGGTTAAAGTGAAACTCCCCACAAGGCTTGAGTTGGGGGAAAAGCATGTCGAGCCCACAGCAGCTCTACGGAGAGCCAACACCAGCCTGCGGAGACCAAGTCAAGCGGCCAGATTCCTCCACTTGCTCAAGGGATAGCGCAGGGACCGTCAGGACCCACAAAGCACAGCACCCCACCCCTCACCCTCTTCAGCTGCAAATACGCTTAATTAGTTCAACCATGCAGTGACAACCACGTCTGGCATTAAAAAGTCCGTAACACCCATTTCAGTTGCAATTCACTTTGCAACGGACAAGCTGATTTGCCTTAAACACACCCGTTTCCTTCAGGCACTGGCATGAGGGAACAGACTGGGGGCTCTGAGCACCGAGCTGTGACCGCTTGGGAGCCTTTCCAGGCAGCCCAGGGAAAATCCTACCTGCTCACAGCATAAATCAACGCATTTCCAGATTTTGGCCAAAGCATGCCGCGAGGCCAGATAAGCAGAAGCAATAGAGTGGCTGTTTTCCTTCCCTTCACTGCATCACAGGCTGTGCTGGTACAGAAGAGAGGCGCAGAGGAGCACTTAAAATGGAGGGGACAGAGGTCCTCAAATGATGTTTGATGCTCTCATGATTTTCTGTGCCAACTGCCCACACACGACTGACAGCGGCACAGACCCACCACACAGCCTGCTTGGAAGAGCTACCAGGAATTAAGGAGGAGATGTTTAAATTTGCCCAGTTTCCAGTGGCTCGTCCTCGAGGGAGAGGCTGTGTATGGGCCAAGCTCTCACTGAAGCTCTCCTGACACCGGGGAATTGATAACATATCTCTCTGTCAGTCAATCCCTGCCCTCTCACCTTTGCGATTCGTTGATGTCTACTAGGAGGGTAAGCTCACATTGCAATTTTTCTCCTGGAAGAAGTACTGTTAGGACACTCCTTTGTGTTCAAGCATCTATTTCCACAAGACCTAGCAGCTGAGTAGTCTTTAAGGCTCCTCCATCAAGTGTGCTTCAAGCTGACCCAATCCTTTTGACATTAATTGGGACTTGGATTGACAGACAAACCAGCAGAAACAGAAGTCACCTCCCCATAGATCTCATTTCCTTGGGAAACCCAACTAATAGCTCGGTATTGATGTGCCATCGAATGCGTAACTTGCCTTCAGGGTTCAGTTAGCTATCAGCACTTCCGTGATTTATTTGAATAGGCACCAATGAATGATCAACAAATCAATAAAAATTAATGATGAAAATTATTAAACTCCCACCTTGGTACTCAGGCGACATTAGGTTATGTATTATTGTTTATATGATTTACCAGTCCCCTTTTCAGTGGCTGATGACATCTGCAATTTTATTAACAGAGTGCAATTAGCCATTAAGTTTCATTACAGAGTCGTTCCCTTCCGTGCAAAATTTGCGTAAGCCTGTTAAAGCATTTAGAGTGGGAAACGTATCTCGTTTCTCCTAGCCAAAATTAATCACCGCTGCTAAGCTTTTCAGTACGCTGTGCAACCCTCAAGTTCAGCAGCAGCATGCGCTCGAGCGGTGCCGCATCTGATCCCCGATACAGTCAACCAGCAGCGGCTTCCCAGGGGTTGGGACAGGCAGAGAGGAGCCCCCAGCCATCACTACGCCGTTTGGGCGTTTGCAGGTGAACGCAAGCAAAATGTTATCAAGCAGAAGAGCTCTGCGCTCTGCTTTAGCCACCGCACGCTCGGTGCAATGATAAGCACAGCATTGGGGCTCAGGTTATAAGAATAAAAACAGGGAGATAAGTTAAGGGAAAAGATGAGTATATTCCTTGCAGCTTCTCTGTTGTCAATAATACCCTCTGGCACGCCGGATCGGTGGCTTTCCTATATGTAACGCACTCGAACACAACCTGTTTCTCCATTTCTTCAACCTTATATTCTACTGTGAATCCTTACTGGAGACCTCGGGCAGCGCAAAGGCAAAATGCCCGGAGCGTGGGCCAGGCAGACGCGCTGACCTGCTAACCTAACCCCTATGGCAGGGCTGCGACTGCGACTGCAGTCTGCGTTGTACCCTGAACACAAAAGCTCCCGACCTGGTGCTGATGCAGACCTCTGTCACCGAAGACCTTGGCCCAAGAATGGTTTAGATTTGTTGCAAAAGGGATTTGGAAAAACAACAACAACAAAAAAAAAAAAAGGTCTTATAAAAATTACTAGAAAGAGTATTTTTGAACTCTTATTGTTATTTAATAAAACACCACAACAAATTCAAGCGCTTCCACTATTGTAAACTCTTGAAATCTGGCTTTGCCCATTCCCGCACTTAAAAAGAACAAACCCAGAAAGTTTAAAAGCTCCTCTTACAGCTGAGCTCTGCTAAGCAGCACAAGGCAAAAACACATTATTTATGAACAGAAGGAAGCCAACACCAGCCATCGCTGCAGAATTAATTTGCAAATCCTGCGAGCAGTCTGCTCCCGATTATCATTTCAATTCAGATGAAAAAAGAAGACATTTTTTAATTCCTGCGGTGAGGTTTTCTACTCGTAGTACTGGATAGCTGCAGCCCAAGCAGTGACAGATCCTATAAAGGGTGAGGCAGAGTAACCTATCCACACCTTCCAGGCATGGGTTTCTTAAGGAAAAAAAAAAAATCTGCTACGCACGTTCAGCCAGTCAGCGTGCAGTCCTGTTTATTCTGTTTTCAAATCTTTGCAGTTGCCCTCTTGTCAAGTTTAGATGCAGAACGCACAAAACCAGAGAGAGATGCAGGATCTAGGTCACCAAAGGGTTTCTGAGGACAGGCTAACCCAGAGACAGGATTCAAAATTCAAGAAATCACAGCCAGGAGCGGCTCCACGTGCTCAGTACCTAACGAGGAGCTAAAGCAGAGGATGAAGGCAAGAAGGGGGATTCTCCCCCCCAGCAGCTCAGCTCTTCCCCACTGCTTCCTTGGCCCAGTCACCGGGGCTTGGTTGTGTAAGATCACAAACTTCCCCTGCTCCTCCTCCTGGGAGCAAATCCATTCAACGCCACCAAAAAAAAAAAGAAAAGGAGTGACAGGGTGGGGATAACCACCAAACCAACCCCACCACTTCCTAAAATTTTCTTTCTTCATGAAAAGACTAGATACAAGGAAGAAATGTTTTCCACTGAGGGTGGCGAAGCACTGGAAGGGGTTGCCCAGAGAGGTGGTGGAGGCCCCATCCCTGGAAACATTCCAGGTCAGGTTGGACGGGGCTCTGAGCAACCTGATCTGGTTAAAGATGTCCCTGCTCACTGCAGGGGGGTTGGACTGGATGGCCTCTACAGGTCCCTTCCAACCCAAAGCATTCTACGATTCCACGAAAAGAGAAGTTTTGAACTCACTTTAAAATCCAAAATGTGGTGATTAACTATACTTATGCTTTGTATAGCATTCCCTTCAGGAATTCCATCAAAATGTTTCTCATTTTTTAATTGGAACTTAAAACATTTACAACAGATGAGCAACGAGTAAGTAGCATCTGCCTGCCCAGATTTTTGTGTAGACATCAATGCACAGACAGAGTGACAGAGCCAGCCCCCTCTGAGGGCGCCAGCACTGCAACAGGCACAGGGGAAACCCAAAGACCTTTTCAGATCTCAATCCTGATCGCCGGTCTTTCCATCAAAATACAGCAGATGTCCCTTTATATTTTTATATCAACACAGATATTCTAAAATAATTTCCAGAGTCAAGTACCAATTGGTATTTCCACGTGAAACTTCCCAATGGCAACAGATCCTGGTGACAGTCAAGGTACTTCCAATCTCATTTCACTTCTTAGATCTGTCACAAAGTCTATTTTCATGTGAACAAGGCTTTGGTTTCAAGAGTTTAACAGTTCTTTTCTCATATTTCCCCAGGCAAAGCAATAAACTTCTGGCTGCAGAGCTGACTTCAATGCGCAGGAGGTGGAAGAACTTCACATGAGAAGTAGGAAGCCACAGCAGATGAGTTCTTCAGGGCTGAGCTTTGGGGACCATATCCTCAGCTGGAGTAATTCAGCATCATCTAAGCAACCTCACTAGCAGTACTTTGATTTCCAGCAGCTGACAATCTTGCCCTTATACTGCTGCTGTGTTTCTCAGAAAACAAAACGCTTAAGAGGCGAGAGATGAAAATGGGAAAAAGCATAAGCAGATTTTTTTCAAAACTATTAGATTATTGGCTCTTTAAACGCACTCCTAATTAGTGTATCATAAGCTGTCCTTAATACATTTCTCAGCACAGCCAACTCTGACAGATTATATGGACTCCCAGAATTTGAAATTAATTGGAAGAGCTAAATATAGCACTCAATAATGACAATATCCACACAGGCTTTAAAATGTTTGTAATAAAAATAATGATTGCATAAATTCTTCTTCCAACCTCAAAAAATAAGAATATGGCTAGCTAATATCCTCCTCATTATCTAGGTCCTCGTAAGTCACAAAAGTGTTTGATAGTTTTATATCTTAAATTATAGCTGATTTCACTTCTGTTTAATATTAAAGAGCAAGATCCAAAAGGCTTAACATCTCACCACACGTACACACGAGCACCCAATCTACACAGAGGAGGATGTAGGCGCAAAAAAAAGGTTTAAGCTATTGCTCAAGGGACATCTAGGCTTTGATCAAATGATATTAAACTGCCGTGAAAAATAATGCATCAAAGGCAGCACTAACTCCCCTCTGCGTGAGCTGTTAGTGCAGTGGCACAGTGGGGGACATCCCAGGACCCCCGTGCTTGAGCTGCAGCACCAGGGCTGCTCTGGTTGGGCAAGGTGGCCACCTGCACATGGACCCCCCGGGCTACAGGCTTGCAGCATCCTTGGGTTGCGTTGCTCCTTGCATGGAAGAAGTACTGTGTTCAGTTTTGGGACCCTCACTCCAAGAAGGACATGGAGGTGCTGGAGCGTGTCCAGAGAAGGGCAACGAAGCTGGGGAAGGGTCTGGAGCACAAGTGCTGTGAGGAGCGGCTGAGGGACCTGGGGCTGTTCAGCCTGGAGAAGAGGAGGCTGAGGGGAGACCTCATCGCCCTCTACAACTGCCTGAGAGGAGGTTGTGGTGAGGTGGGGGTTGGTCTCTTCTCCCAAGGAACAAGCGATAGGACGAGAGGCAATGGCCTCAAGTTGTGCCAGGGGAGGTTTAGATTGGATATTAGGGAAAACTTCTTCACGGAGAGGGTTGTCAAGCATTGGAACAGGCTGCCCAGGGAAGCGGTGGAGTCCCCATCCCTGGAGGTATTTAAAAGCCGGGCAGACGAGGCGCTTAGGGCCATGGTTTAGTAGTGGCCAGGTACAGTTGGACTCGATGATCTTAAAGGTTTTTTCCAACCAAAAGATTCTGTGATTCTGTGAAGCCACACAGAGGAGAAATAGCACCATGCAAATGGGGTTTGTGGGTTTTGTTTCTCTCTGGAGCAGCACCAACCATCTCTTTGGGGATGAAAGGGCTGGGGTAGCCTCTGGATGCAGAGTACAAGAATGTTGTTCAATAAAAATAGGGACTTCCATACCCCAACTCTTTCTTTGGGAGCCAAGACCTTCCTGCACTGCAAGTCTGGGCACCTCCACTCAACACGCAAGAAAACCTAGGAAAACAAGGTATTTTCCCCAATTCTTCTGCTAGAACTTGGCAAAACCAGACCTCTGTACTGACCGTGCAGCTCCAAATCCTAAATATTCAGCAGATGGTTCTTCATTAACTGAACCCAAAATGGAAACGAACCGGCAGGAAACGGAAAAGTAGCAGGGTGCCCTGTCTGCGTGATTAAAGTTCACTGCCCACACATGCTGTTCGTCCACCCCGATGGGCTTCACCCCACCCCGATGGGCTTCACCCCACCCCATGTCCACACGCTGATGGAGGCTCAGCAGGGCTGGGCTGGGCTCAGGGGAGCGGACTGACACGAGCCAACTTTGCTCCTTTCCAACACAAAACCGATTCAGAAGTTGCTGATATAAGTAGAGAAGCTGAAAGCGTTTTGCTGACAAAGAGGCTGAGACCAGAAAGAAAATGCCTTTTTGGTTTAATTTAAATGAAATTTGCACTGAAAATATTGAGCTGTATCAATATTTAATTTAGCAAAACTTTCCACCAACATTAGCAGCAAAAATCAAGCCACCCACATTTTCTTTTTCTTACGGAAAAAGTTCTCCTGATCGTTTTATTTGCACACACGTGGCAGGGGGTGAAGAGATAGTTGAGAATTACTGTAAGGATCAGGCAATATAGCGTAAGCTATTTTAAATTACCTAGTAATAAAGGCCTTGCTCTTTTGTGATTTACAATAGAAATAAATGCCAGTGGAGTAAAACTGACATAAACAGGAAGAAAATACAGCCCGTGTATGCAGTATAACCGTCAGGATAAATTCTCCCTTTACCTGCAGAAGGGCATTTACATCAGATTTCAGTAGGGTCCTACCTTACAGCAGTAGGATCAGGATACTCAGCTTTCTCCACCTCCTGCGACCCCTCTTTGGGCCCTCACAGCTTGATTTAATTATAAATTGCCCAGCAAACTAATACTTTTTGCTAGTATTCAGCTGAGACTTGATAGACCAGATCCTTGCTGCTGGTTTTTGCTAAAGCATGTTCCAGGTCCTGACTGGGACGTGCCACCCGAGTGATGCACAAAGATCCGGACGTCTCCCTCCCGAGCCCCCCCTCTCCCCACGTGCTCCTGCAGAAATCGCTGCCTCCCCCTGTCCCTCTGGGCGTTTGAAGGACGCAGGAACCCCCATCTCCACTCACACCACCCCACGGCAGCCTTGCAAGAGGTGGCTGCAAAGTTCTCCAGTGACTAGAAGACAGCAGCGACTTGAAAATGAAGCCACCGAGGACAGAGCAGGATGATGGACGATGCCACAGCACGGTCTTGCTCTGCATCACAGCCTGAGGTCAGCCGGGAACTGCTCGCTTGCCATGTGTCAAGAGAGGGGGAGAGGAGGGAGGGTGTAAAAATATCTAAAACCCTCCCCAAACCAAAATGGAAAAGTGACTTGCTTCCAGTCTGCGACTTCTGGTTCACAGCTTTTATGAAACTTCCATAAAAGCTTGGAAAAATATTCCATGTTCTAACAAGACCATTAAACGGGTGGAAGGAAGGAGAAGGTGAGGGAAGAGGCGGTGATTTTTAAGCTGCATCAAGCATCTGTGCAGCTACAACCACACTTACACAGTTTATCTGAAATCAATTTGAATCAATTAAGCTAAACCAAATGAAGTTATTCTTAAACTGAAAAAAAAAAAAAAATTGTCCAGACTGACATCTACTGTTTAAAAAAGTGACTCAAATTCAAAAAGATGTATTTCTGACGCAGAAACTTTCTACATCACAAACTCCTGTTGCCTAAGAGAGATTTCCAGGCTCAAATAAGCAATGCCTAGGAAGCTCAGATGATGAAACCATCCAGACCCGAGGGGCTGATGGAGTTGGCTCTGCAGGCTCCACAGGATCCATGAGCCCAAGCCTGGGGCTGCTGTTGGGCCAGATCCCGTTCTGCTCCATGCTGGTTGGATGGCAGAATGGGCACCACGCGATGCCTCCGAACTGGCCAGAGAAGCTGGAAATGCAGCCATAGAGCTGCAGCTCGTTTGACAGCAGCTTCTGCTTGCCAGCCAAAGCACTGAAGCCAAGCAGTGCTCGTTTCACCCAGCAGCCATCTCTCTGAAGGAATACTCTTTCCATGGGCTTTCACCTGGGGCATCTTGTCCAGCGGTTTCTGTATTAAGAGGCAGCACTGATTTTCCAGGCAATGCTGAACAAGTTAATATGATGAACAAATGTGATCCCAACATGCCTGTGTTTCTTCCCAGAAGGAAAACCTACCTGACATTTACAAGATTCCACTCAAAAAGCTCTCAGAAAAGAGGTCATCATCCACTGAACTCTTAACGTCAATCCTCAAGCATCCTGGGCTGGCGAGGGGTGGCAGGGATGCTGTCCCAGCACAGTACAGAGGAGACTTGCTCGTAACAGGACAGCCTTGCTGCCTGGCATGGGCAGCCACCCACCCGAGAACCACGCATCCACAGCACATATAGCATCTCGTCCTGCTCCCATCACCAGCAACACGAAGCCTTCCGAGCCCTGGGCTGGCAGCTGCGGTGGTGCATGTTCACCCACCACCCAACAGGGTCCTCTCCGTTTACTTGCGGCCATGTCCCACATGTCACGGGAAGCTATACAAAGCTGGATGAGGACACGGTGGCTCCAGCCTCACCGTGACACGATCCACAAGCAAGTTGGGGCTTGTTGACTGCTCCAAGCTGGGGGTCCCTCCCATGGTGCTGGATGTCAGCCTGGCCCTGCCAAGGAAAGGGAGGACAGACAGGGTCCCTGGCTGCAGCACGGGTGGTGCACCTAGACCTCACTACACCCAACTGCATGAATACAAGATAAGGCCCATCCCAGGGAGCACCTGAGCAGCAGAAGGACACAGTCCCTCCCCAAAGGGTGCTCTACCCTCTGCCTACCGGTGCACACAAAAGGTGGAGGACTTGAGAAAATGCTCAGCTGAGAGATAACAGAGTCTTTCTATCCTTCCAGTGGCCACAGGATCAAAGCTTTGCAGAAGAGAGAAGCCACATCTACACAGGTTTCATGGGGTTTTGTGGGTTATTTTTCCTCAAGCATCACAATGTGTTCAGGGCTGGATCCTGCTCTTATGGGAAAGTGCCTCATAACTGCAGCCAGAGCGAGATACAGATTTTTCGCAGCACAATTTAGTTCCCATGCTGCACAAATGTGTGAACATGGTGTCAACCTACAGCCTGTTCTCGTTCTGTGATGTTCTCCCACTCCTGCCTTTCCTCTTTTTATTTCTCTGGGTGTATTGAGGCCAAAGAACAATTCACAATACATGACATAAGACACAAGCGTAGAGCCCTTCAGGACTAGAATCATAAATATTAGGTGTTAATACAGAAAACCCTTGAGATGCTCAAATCCAGCATTTCTGTTTATACTTATTGACAGCAGAAATCCATACTTTTTGTTAAAATAACCAAGCATGTATTCACCTGAGCCCATTCTCTTTCCTACAGCGCTTCACCGATGCTTTACGTCCTCTCATCCCTCGCCCTGTGATGCCACTGTGCGGAACCTGCACTCTGGCTGACCCTGTTTTCCAACGCCTCCACTCCTCACCTTCACAATTCACCCAAGCATACGCTTTTGTGCTTCTCAGCAGTATTTCAGCCGCCATAACTGCTACTGAACATCAGGTGTTGAAGGTTTCCCTTCTGACAACCTTAATACAACAAGAGCTATTTATGAATCAATTCTGCATGTCTGGAACGTGGTTGTGCCCCATCGGCCCTGCCAGCTCAGACACCTAAATGTTTACAGCCACTGTTGAAGTCTACTGAACTTATCCTCCTTAAAAACATCTGAACGGTAAAAGTGCCAGCAAATGCATGTTTTATAAGATGCCGCACTACGATATACATCTTTATGTAGGCAAGATCAGTCTGGAAGGATTTCTGCCCAGACACTTTGGTACGGGCTGAAGCCAAATGGCACGAAATCCCTTTGAGCTGCATAACTTTAGACCATTACTGTCTTTGAGGATGAGTTAAGCAAACTTTCAAGAAAGCAACTTTCTGCATCCATGGGAGAACTGCCATCTGGCTGTCACCTACCATCTCCACCAGCTTTGGCTACAGTCAAAGTCAATGGCAGAATTCCCCTTTCCATGTCGCCAGTCCTCTGAGCTCTGCAAGCCAAAGCACTCACGCAGCCCAGAGCCACGAGGCACGTACCTTGGCTGAAGAGCGGGATTGTACAAGGGGTAATTCTGTGTGTGGCTCCTCAGGGGTCCCACAGATCCCCGATGAGATCACGCAGGCCAAGCGGCTGGGCCCCATATCACACGGCATGAGCAGCATGACCCCCAGTTCCGCTCTACACAGGGACTTTGACCCGGTGGTTCACGCTTCCCTTCCTCCTTTCAAAGCGGCATCGATACCCGAGTGCTCACCCATCTTCAAATGACTGTGGCCCACAGAATATTTACTAAAACAGGATAAACCAGAAACCCCAGTGTCACTTTGTCCTGGTTTCGGCTGGGATAGAGTTAATTTTCTTCCCAGTAGCTGGCACAGTGCTGTGGTTTGGATGTAGGATGAGGATAATGCTGATCACACACCGATGGTTTAGTTGTTGCTGAGCAGTGCTGACACCAGTCAAGGACTTTCCAGCTTCCCGTGCTCTGCCAGGGGCACAAGGAGCTGGGAGGGGGCACAGCCAGGACAGCTGACCCAACCTGCCCAAAGGGCTATTCCATACCATATGGCGTCATGCCCAGTATAGAAACTGGGGGGAGTTGGCCGGGGGCAGCGATCGCTGCTGGGGACTGGCTGGGCATCGGTCAGCAGGTGGTGAGTGGTTGCATCACTTGGTTTTTTTCCTGGGTTTTGTTTCTCTCTCTCTCGTTCTCCTTTTCATTGCCATTTTATTACTATTATTATTATTATTTTATTTCAGTTATTAAACTGTTTTTATCTCAACCCGCGACTTTTCTTTTGCCCTTCCGATTTTCTCCCCCATCCCACCGGGGTGGGGGGGAGGGTGAGTGAGCGGCTGCGTGGTGCTCAGTTGCCGACTGGGGCTAAACCACGACACAATTGCTTATTCCGCATCGCTTTGAACATGAAAAAGGAAAGCCAATAAACATGGTTTGATATCAGAATAATGTTAAAATAATGCAGACATGCATATCAACAAATATTTAAATTCTTTAGAAAGTTAAAAGAAAAGCCTTGAACTAGATTGCCTGCTCCGCACTCACGTCACATGGACTGGGAACCTCACGCTCTATGCTGCAATGCTCATTGCATAAAGTTGCAAGGAAGACAATTATTAGTCATCGGTACTGTCACAGTTCATTAGGAACATAAACCCAACAATCGCTCTGTGTACTCATTGTTTAAGCATCCATAATACGACCATTATCAAGACACACACTGGGCAGGACTGAGCTTTGACCAGACTCGGCACAGCAGGTCAGAAGTTCCTGTGAACTTGACCATGAATGCATGGAAAAATCAAGTTTTGAATAAGTGAATGAGGATGCTCACAACAACTTCGTTCAGCCGGGATGCAGGAACGGAGCGTAGGCGAGAGCTGCAAATGCGAACGGCTGAAATCATCTATTTCAAATGCTGAACACCCTGCCTGCTCAAGGAGAAATGAATTACCAAAATTAATCTGCAAATAATTTCAAATAAACAAACTTGTGATGACCGAAAGCTGTTTACACACAATTAGCAATCAGAAAAAAGAAGAGCAAGCAGAACAGCTCTCATTAACTTCAATAAGCTCTAGATCAGGCCCTGTGAATGAGTTGGTTATTACAAAGTTAACTGAAAGAGTTATTCACCCAACTCCACTTATGCTTTTAGACAACACACTGATAACCCTCTCTTAGCGATCATTAGAAGTGTGGGAGTTACAACGGGACCTCACAGAGCCTCCAGCAGCTTCATCAGCCCCTCTTCTTGCAGCACCACAAAGCAGATTGCAGCTCGCTGCCATACACGGCCTTGATCCCTCCAAGCACTTTCCGTTCACGAGGCAGCACCCAAACCACGCTCAATTATACCCAACCTCGCCAGGGAGGCTCCACCAGGCACGGCTTCAGGTACTTCAGTGAAACCAAGACTTGTACTGCATCTGCTGTGATTTTCAACCGGAGACTTAGGGTAATTCAACGGAAAAAAAGCAATCAACTTTGTACGAAAGAATGTAAGGATAATGAATGGAGCCTTTAGTCTTTTCTGTTAAAGCTGTTGCAAACAAAGTGTGCTCCACAGTCAAATCACCTGCCATCGAGACAAAAAGTGACATCGCTGAATGAGAACTCAGTTGGAGTTTATTAGCCAATAACAGCTAAAATGAGGCTGAGGAATACAAATCTAACTGAGCTTTCTTCCTCTTAATTTACTTTGTCAGAAGACGATCAAAATGAGAAAATGGAGGCGTACAGCTTTCAACCAGCCTTGCTCTCCTGAAGGCACCAACATGAGCCCCTTCATTCACCTGCTGGCGGGGACCTGCGTGCAGAAATGACACTTTGCTAACCCAGGAGACGTCATCCTTACTTCAAGCCAGCTTTGAGGGAAGCCCACCAACAAAACAGCATGCAAAAATTATTTTTTCAGAGTAAGACATTACCCCCAACATGAAGATAAACGTTGGGATTCTTCCAAAACAAAAAAGTCCACATGTAATCAAAGGTTACAAATTACAATGTTTCTTAACATTAGGAAATTTCTTTTTAAGCAAAGAGGAACATCTTGACTCAAAATATTTTTTCCCCCCGAATCAGTAACTTTTTGTTCACTAATGAACAGAATTGGTTTGCAAAGGGCAAGCTCATCTTATCAAAATTTCAAAGTCAAATAATATTATTTCCCCATATACCTCCACATTGATATACGTGCTGTAGAAACTGTCACGGGGCGGGGAAGGTGCCATCAAACCGTGCAGAATTACTGACACATCTCAGTATTTTCTTTGTGGCGATCTAGTTGCTCAAAGACGGCACAAGGTGCTGCGTACTTTGAAACATTATCGCAGACACAGTTATTTGATTCCCCTCGTCCCAGGAGAGATAGATTTACTCATGCAATATTCAGACCACCACCCCCAATCAATAATACCCTATCCTGTTTGTTTCTGCAACACATTTGCTGAAACATGTTCCACTTTGGCTCAGTTTATTTTAGGTCTGGTTGCCTGGTTTCAGTAATCCTAAAGCTAACATAAGCGCCATGAGATATTGATGGAGAGAGGGATTTTAATCCAATTGCCGTGAATTTTTTGGTCCCTTTAACAATGTAACGACCCACTTAGGAGTCTCCATTGTTTGCAGAAAATACAACCATGAAAAACCACAGCTCAACAAGGACATGTTCTTGCCCTTCCCTCCAGGATAAAGACCTTGGAAACCAGAATGATCTATATAAAGGCTATAAAACAGGTCCTAAATACACATATTATGATAAAACGAAATGAGAGAGTGTCAGTGTGACCAGCAGACTTCCCTGCTGCTGACAGCATCACCTTGGTCCAAATGTGATGTCTTCAGTTGGATGCTCAAGAAAAGGGACAGTTGATCTTAAAAGACTGACTACTTTAGTGTGTTGAGCTACCAAAACAACAGTCAAGCAGGGATACGGTTCCTGCCTACAAACCCATGCAGGAGATGTATACTGAAAGGAATTCTCTCTACCGTATAAGAACAAACTATAATCGACTGGTTGGAAATTACCATAGGATGTAAACGGGAAGGTTTTTACTCATCATAGAAGGTCCTGGAATATCGTGGCAGTAACGGGAACAGGCACAAGAGAGAAGCATAACAACCTTCAGGTTGAAGTTTGATCAGTTTATGAAATTAATATATGAGATAGCTGCCTGCAATAACAGGACACAGAATTTGGTAGCTCAGAAGAACCACTGCGGTCCCATGTTTCTCCCCGAGTTATATATTATTGACCAGAGTGTGTCCTGCAAAGCAGCTTTCCAGGCTGCTCGTTCCTCCCTAGCACATGCAGAAAGACCTGCCAGGGACTGACGGTCTTCCTGAAGGTTTCATTCTCCTACCTGGCACCAACTCCGGCACTTGGCTCACGCTTCTTTGGAGTCTCTCCCAACGTGCCTCCAGGTTACCCTAAATCAGATTTTCTGTTGTTGCTCTAATGGTCTTATTATCCATCACGGCAAGTTGAAATGTATTCTGTCGCCCTTCCAAAGGTAATTCTTATTCAACAGCAAAATTTACATCTTTAAAGTAGTAACGGAATAAAAGGAAAAAAAATCTAAGATGGCTGATTACATTCAGTTGGCAGGATAGAAGGGAAACACTGATTTGACTTCTATAAACTGTCATTCCTGATTTCTTTTTCTCCCTCGTACATAAAACTTTCATTTTCAAAGTGCAACTTTCACTCCAATACCAAGAATCTGGACCCTGCTGTGCAATTACTTAACAGAGTTTAATCCCACTTCTCGACACAACCCAAACAAAACATGTCTACATACGTTTAGAAACCTTGGAAATAATTTATCCTGGTGATCCTTCATTAAAAAAGATGAGAATGTTCCCAATATTTTACTGAAGCATAAATACAAAATTAATCACCAAGACGTTTGTTTGTATGCTTAAGCATATCATATACAATTAATTTATCTTTAAGAATTACTGAGCCAGGCTCTCTCAGCATAGATCAGGAATAATTCCGTCGATTTACAGCTTATTCTCTACATAGCGTGAGCCTACTTTGTACTTACACATTGGTACACGACACAATCTTTCTTTTACTATAGAGCTACATAATCAAGATTTGAGGTTGCAGCATCAATTTTTATTGTAATACTTTACCATTCGTAGGGTTATAACCTGTAATATTTAGTAACGCTAAAATGACTATTTCTTGTGGTGATTTTGTGATTTTTTTTTTTTAGATGAACATTATTTTTATGCACGTCTTATCATGTAGCATCAAATTAATGGAATAAAATCCTATTGAGGGCATCCTACTAAACACAAAGATGCTGCCCTGACTCGGGGAGGTTCAGTGCTGAATATTTCTAGGAGCTGGCAGATGACAGCCAGCAAGCATCCCTGCCTGCCTGCCCTGTGCATTCCCACCACATCCATCACCTCCTTTTCTGTGTCTCTTCAAAACAGCGACAGTCCCTGGTCACGTCAGTGCCTGACAACCAAATTTGTTATCCCATGGCCCGCAAAGTCTCTGGACCAGCGATCTCACCAAGGCACCCAGCAAGGGCTCCACACACTCCAGACTGCAGCAGGAGACCTCACCATGCTCTGATGACAGCAAGGTCTACCAGGGGCTGTTGGCTACTTGCTACATTAGTGGCCCACCACCGCAACCAGGGTCTGGGATCACGTAATGGGGGGAAATTTATGATAAACGCCTGGAATTAGATTTGTTTCTAGCATCTGGAGGATGAGTTTGAGAGTAACAATTATTACTTCCAGAGGATAAAATATATATAGATACAATAATGCAACCCCAAAGATCAGGATTCTGATCCTAGGACAGGCTGAGAGAGTTGGGGCTGTTCAGCCTGGAGAAGAGAAGGCCCCGGGGAGACCTTAGTGCGGCCTTGCAGTGCTTCAAGGGGGCCTAGAGGAAAGATGGGGACAGGCTTTTTAGCAAGGCCTGTGGTGACAGGACAAGGGGGGATGGGTTTAAACTAAAGGAGGGCAGATTTAGGCTGGATAGAAGGAAGAAATGTTTTACCCTGAGGGTGGTGAAGCACTGGCACAGGTTGCCCAGAGAGGTGGTGGAGGCCCCATCCCTGGAAACATTCCAGGTGAGGTTGGACGGGGCTGTGAGCAACCTGATCTGGTTAAAGATGTCCCTGCTCACTGCAGGGGGGTTGGACTGGATGGCCTCTAAAGGTCCCTTCCAACCCAAAGCATTCTGTGATTCTGAGATTCTGCCCGAGACAAGCTACAGCATTAGCTAGCAAGACTCCCGTGTGCCAGCTTCTGCCCAGCGGCACACAGAAATGCTCTGCTAGTAGCATATCCAGACACCGTTGAGTTCCCAGCCCACTGGGATCCAACCTCCATTTACTCTTCAGCCTGCTAGGGACAACTGCCAGCATAAATTTAGGAAAAGCTGCAAATTCCTTCTCCTTGGACTTACTGCGTTGCTCTGCCACCAACTCCAGCCTCAGAAGGGGGCACTGCTCCCATTTAAATAGCTCTGCACTGAAAAGGTACCACTTCTAATGGGATTATCCATTTCAGCCCATTTCAAGTAACGAGGACAATACTATCAACAACTGAGCAACTTCCAGAGCATCAGCTTAGCCTAAGAACATTTCTCAAGCTGAACAGTTTAATTTAACATGACTGAAAAGCTGAATATTTTGCTTATTTTTAAACAGCTCCCCCGACATCTGCCCAGGTATTTAAATATCTGAGGTTTATCAGAGATGGCCTGGTTTTTGCTTTTTCCACATAAGATTACTTGAATGAAGCACATGCATGTTAACCATTTGGGGTTTGAAGTCAATGGGAGGTTGGTTGATCTAATGAAGCTATTGATCCAATTTTTTTGGTTTGGGTTTGGTTTTTTTTTTTTCCCTGTTTTAAAGCAGTTCCAGCTTCTGGAACTCTTCTTGCAGGATGCAACATGCAAACAGCTCTTCCATGCACCCTCAACAGACCTGGGGGTGACTGATCCTTTCAAGCAGTTATTTGTAAGTATTCCCCAGCCTTTCCCTCAACAGCCATTGAAAACACTTTTTGCTCTCCAATATAGCAGGATATTCATTTTCCTCATTTCTAAAGCCGAAAATTTGCAGTGCCAGAGCAATGGTGTTGGCCTGCAGGGCTGGGAGAGCGTGCAGGCAGTGAGATGCAGGGCTTTCACGGCTCTCCATGGCCATCCAGGCAATAAGCTCCTGCCAAAGTCACCACTGCTGCTCCCTCCCCTTGCCAAGACCATCCCGCTGTGTCCCAGGTACCTGGTGCTCACGCTGGCATCCCCGTGCTGCCCACTGTGACACATCCCTGCAGGGTGGCAAGTTTCCCGGCCCCAAAACAGCCGGCTAATAATAACATGTCAGAAGAGTTTAGCGTTATCATGGGTGCAGACAGGCAACTCCAGACAAATGGACTTTTTCCAGCTCCCATGAACTACAGCAGCAATTAGTATCTTTTTTTATGACAATGTTTGCTTGACGCCCAACTTCTGGCACTCACATTGGTTTTTTCCCCTCGCTTGTTCCCCAGGCTGCTATCCACTTCTGCAGAGCTCCAACCGCTCCTGCTCACCACATCCATTTTTGCCAGAATAACTTATTCTTAAAACAGCTTCAGATGCTGACCCCACCTCCCGAATACCCCCCAGGTGCTCTGCACACCTGCCTGTTGTGCTCTGGGTGCATCAAAAAAAAGCCCCAAATGCTCACTACTATCTATTTAAATGCTAATGATCACCCACTTATTTTACAGACGCCACGGCAGATAGCAGATAGGATAAAAAGGATATAACAGGGATAAAAAGGACTATCCCAAGATATACCCCGAATTCTTGTAACAGTTAGAATCATAGAATAGAATCATAGAATGCTTTGGGATGGAAGGGACCTTTAGAGGCCATCTGGTCCAACCCCCCTGCAGTGAGCAGGGACATCTTTAACCAGATCAGGTTGCTCACAGCCCCGTCCAACCTCACCTGGAATGTTTCCAGGGATGGGGCCTCCACCACCTCTCTGGGCAACCTGTGCCAGTGCTTCACCACCCTCAGGGTAAAACATTTCTTCCTTCTCTCCAGCCTAAATCTGCCCTCCTTTAGTTTAAACCCATCCCCCCTTGTCCTGTCACCACAGGCCTTGCTAAAAAGCCTGTCCCCATCTTTCCTCTAGGCCCCCTTGAAGCACTGCAAGGCCGCACTAAGGTCTCCCCGGGGCCTTCTCTTCTCCAGGCTGAACAGCCCCAACTCTCTCAGCCTGGCCTCGGAGCAGAGGGGCTCCAGCCCTCGGAGCATTTTTGTGGCCTCCTCTGGACCCGCTCCAACAGCTCCATGGAGTTAATGAATGTAAGAATACTGTCTGATACACCACCTATAAACCCACCTAAAATCAGCATAGTCTGCATCAAAGAAAGTGTTACGTGAGCTGAACTTTAGGGTTTTTTTAAATATATAAAACCCATAAAAATATAAATGTTTATATATATTAAAAACAAATAAAAATATTAGCACTCTAACGACTAACCACTAGGCAAGGCAAACCTGTGATAAAAATGGTCTTCCATGCTTTTTTCGCCCCAAGTCAAAAATCCATATGCATATTATCTGATTTCACGGGTCCAGTTAAAACACATAACTTGCTCCTTCAGCAATTTCAGTGCCTGAGGAGCCAAAGCTGCCACCCAGTTTCTGCAGAGAGCACGAGGACATGAAGCTGGCACACACCATGGTGGCCCATCCTTTGATCCCAAAGTCGGGGCTGCGCTTGTTCACGTTCGCGCTACGGATTTCCCCATGAAGCATCAAGAGCAGGTGGCAAACAGTGAAGACGACCCACCATGGTGGTGTAACGCTCCCTTACACACTGCTGCTGTTACTCGTGTGCCGAGTCACACGGGGGCTCACCGAGGGCTGGACGGGGCAGGGAGGTGATGGAGGAAAGAAGGAAGGAAGGGTTTTGCTTTTGTGCAGCCACAACGAACAAATTATCTGTGCAACCTCCTCAGGAAAGCCGTTGATGTTGGCTGGAGAGGCAGCTGCTCACCCATCTTCGCAAGGCGGGAAAGGTCTTGGGCTGGAGCCATGAAAACGTGTGACAGTGGGAAAATCCGAGCAAAGGAAATAAAGACAAGACTGTTTCCAATGACCCACCAGAAACAGCTTAATAAGGAGGTCCCTGCTCCTCTGAGGAGTCTGACCATCGCTTCAGGAAGCTGCCATGAGATATTCGTGATAGCAGGGTGAGAGGGGGCCCAGGAGACACTCCTGTTCCTCAGGGGTACAAAGGTGACCCTGGTTACGTCCACAAACCCCACGGCCAGCAAAGGAAGGGGCAGCCTTGAGGAAGAAGCACCTTCAGTGGTGGCTTCTTCCATTTCTTCTGCCGGGTTTGAAGAAAATCCCCTCATGCTGAGCTGGCCTTGTTTACTGTACATTAAACAAACACTAGCTACTCCTTTGCTAATGTGTTTTTCTTCTGCTACAAGAACACAGAAAGCCTTTTAAATATGTTGCTGTAAGAAACTGTGAAGAAACCACAGCTCTGTAGGTAACGGGATGGCTATTTGTGAAGTCCCATGTTCAGGTCAAAGTACTAGCATGTAATAAGCCTGTATTTAAACACGTGGACACCAGCATTATTTGAAGGGAAGAGATAATACAGATACAGCTGACGATGGAAATATTAGGGGAAATGCTTCTCATTTATTTTCTTGAGATTTTAGGAAAAAAAACCCAACTTATACTCCAAAGCCAGGCTTATGAAACATAATAATTACTTAAAACAAAGCCTAGTCAGCACATCAATTTCTAGATCAATGAACCCAAAGATTTTTGAATTGCTTCCCTGAAAGTTTTTTATCTGCCCGCTGCTTTTGGTTTTGCACTGCAGTTTACCGGCCAGTTTTAACATGGGCGGAACAACAACGGCATCTACTAACCATGACCAAAGAGTCAGCTCCCTCCCCGCGAGCCTCCATGGTTGGGGTGACTTGGTCCTCTTCTCCCCAGCCCAGCATGGCCATACTGAGGAGACAAATCAAGCGTTTTGAAGCTCTAAAACCCATATATACAGAGCATTTCCTACATTCACCAACCCATTTTAGCTCTCTGTTGTGTCCAAACCCATTTTTAAAATGCTAACTGTGGGAAAATAATGATCATGTATTGAACAATCCCAAGC
>VYZW01060841.1:3474-14221 GCA_013401315.1 Balaeniceps rex
GTTAAATAATCTATTCGATAAAACTGTGTCAGCATAAGTAATAACATATAGAAGTAAAATTCCTAAGAATTACCTAATTGGATATTTTTCAAATTTTGGGTGCAATTTGTTTTTCAATTCATGATGGCGTGAAAAAAACAGTAAGGGTGCTAAGATCATCATTCTGAAATTAAAAACTCCTGTTTATTCAATTTGATGGTAGGCTGGGTACTGTGATTGTAGATTGTAGATGGGTATCTGAGCAAAAAAAAGGTATTTTGCTGAAGTGTAAGACCTACTCAGAGACCACTGACTCGTATTTTCACAGAGCTGCCCATATGAACTTTCATTATGTGCCTTCAAACACCTTATAAACTTTAGTTTATTCAGACGACAAATGCCTTATAAGCAGTATAAATCCCTATCACCACTAACTCCTTATTTCAAATTGAAAATCTAAGTTGTATAATGTAGGATTCAGTTCAAACTGTTCAGAGAACATTTCAATTCATAATTGCACACGGGACTTGCTTTTTTTCCTATGATAGCTCTTCTGGATGCAAAGTTGCAACACTGGTAATATTGCAATTTACAAAGGTGCTAATGCGCTGCTTTAAATAACACAGATTATAGAAGTAACGTTCTTCTGTTGTGTTTTTACAGTGGCAGAGGAGTTTCACACAATGTGAAAGAGCATCCCAATTTGCTTTTCTATTTTCTTTCTTTACTTCAGATGATAGAAAAAACTACGAAAATAAATCAAATAAAATGACACTAATGTATTTCTATCAAATGTTCCCCTATTAAAGCTCATTTTCTTATGCAAAACAAGCAAATGGAAAGAGGAGGGGGAATTCCTTCTCTGGGAAAATACAAACTCCTTTTATTGCTTTTCAGAATGTGACACGTTTCCAAAATGACAGCAATACTCACTTGTGCCATTTTAGTCAAGTATTTATCAAAATATATTTATGGGTTCGAACACTGAAAACCATTCAGATGGGGCATGTTTTATATTTTGTTTCTCACATTGCACTTTTTTCAGGCAATGTGAAGGAATATTGCTAATTTTTTTGCATCAGAGATTTTAATTTATGGAAAAAACCAGATGCTCAACGGTGACCTTTCAAATGCATAAGGGACACAGCAAACAGCAGAAATTGAAAATTTTTGAAGAGGAAAACAATTCTTTTAAACAAATGTAATAGTTCCAGAAACCATGATAGGATTCAGATCATTCAGCCTAAGTGTTTATGAAAAGTTACAGCAATTTCCAAAGAAGACAGACCAAACACAATTGAAAGAAATATCGCCTCCAGTAATCTACAGATTACACTATACCAAATGCAACCACCAGCATAAACAGGCATACCACTTTTAAGTTACAGGCACACCGAGTCCCTTACAGCAAAGATTAATTTCATCTATTACTTAAAATGTCAAATCTCTTTTAAGTCCTTGTCATTTCGAAGGACAAGAGCTACTGTTATATTATGAATATTCTTAACCAAGATCAATGACAGTGCTTGTTTATTTGGGCTTTTTTTGCTTTTAAGGGAGTTAGATTGGGAGAAAATTAGACATAGCTGCACAGTCTATGTATATATCTCCAAGGTGATACTGGGCTATTTCACAGCATCCCTGTTCCAGTACCCCATTATTACTCTCCACAATGGTATGACCAGTCTTGATGGTGTTTTCATATGTGACAAAAATTTTGCAGTTTCATTTTCTTTGGCTTCTCTTCCTTCTTCTCCTACCATCTATAACTGTTGCTACTGGGTGGTTCGACATTAGTCACTTCCCTCCCCAAACTTCGGCAGCCACTACAGGCAGCATTTGGTCATGAAGGTGCCCACCAGGGCTTTATAGGTAGTGTTTGGTCCAAGTGCTATGCCTAAAGAGTCCGTGGTAGGATAATCAAATTTATCCTAAACTGTATTACAACATGCAATTTAAATCTTATGATTTAATGGCAACCACATCTTAAATACACAAATAAATCACCTTTTTTTTAAAAAAAATACAAAATATAACGAGGTCCCGTCATATAAAATAATTACTAAGTATTTCTCAAAAATCAAGCTTGATAAATACTCAGGTATGCCCTAAATGTTCCATGGCCTCTGAAGACATCAAGTTTCATGTATTTCTCTTTTCCTAGAACAGCTGCCTCTCAAGTTAGGCATTCAAATCAGGTGTTTGATGTTCTACCAGAAGATTAATTTCTGGAGAACTCTACAGGTAACAAGGGTAAGATGTCTGAGAACAGACTGGGGCTCTGAGAAATCATGTATGACAATAGTAATGTGGAACCTATTGGATAATCACACTACTGTTTCAAATTCTCCAAATGTCAGCTGTGGAAAATAGTATTTCACAGGTTTTCAGTTTTATTCATTTTTCATTGAAATCCAGTAAACCCACAGAAAACAGATGGAGAAACAATCAGGAACCGAACAAATATGTAAATATAAAATTTCACACAACTGAAAATGTTTTGCAGTTTACCAAAGGAATACTTTGATATTGTTTCAACTGTTAGAAGAACATCTAGTTTAGGATTTCAAATTAAACAGCTTATTTGCATACTGTGGTTTCTATGATTGCTAGTTATTCTTTACATCAGTTTGGAAAGCCAAACAACAGAACTTGATTTAGAATCACAGGAAACTACCTATGTACATGGCTTTCCTTGAGATTCGTCTTTCAGGAAATCCTGATTTTTGCTCCACCTCATTAGACAAAAATTTCTGAAACTGGTTGAGATACTCTGAGAATCCAAGTGAAGGAAAAACTGGTATTTGCATGCTCATTAATAATTTTTCTCATTCAGTAAACTAAAATTTATCAGCACAGAAAGAGAACAAACCACACATTAAAATATAAGTATAATTGAGATTTAACATGAATGTTTTCTAGAACCCTTAGTCAAAAGCACTTTGACACTCATTTCCACTGGGTACACAAGTTCCTAGGGCACAGAAATACGACAGCCTCAGTGAGATGACGGCAGCCTCAAAAATACCAATAGCAATTGAAAGCAATGCTATTGTGAGAATGCTATGTTGCAGAAGTGAGGTTGTGGAAGAACACAAAGCTTACTGCATCCCTGCTAATTTGTACTAAATAGTGAATAATTTCCTTTGGTAAGAGTGATTTTTCAAACAAAAGCTGTTTTTTCCCAGGAAACAATCATTAGTTCTTGGGTTTCTAAATTCTTTTCTTCATTTTCAGAGATCTCCTGTCTAAGAACAATGTATTTCAGAATACTTTTTTTTGGTTGTCTTTTGTCCATGTGACAAACACTTCTTATCTACCATGTACTCTTTTTATGAACCACAGAAATGTTTTCCTGATGTTAAAGCTTCTAAGATTTTAGATCTGAGAGTCTTCTGATCATTAAGCTCAGAAAGTTTCAGAATACACATGTAACAGTAGGCCAGAGCTGAACTTACATGCTTCATAATTGGGTGGGATGGGGGGTAGTGATTTATGTCCTTTAGAGAAGCTGTTCTTTGGCTTTTGTATACAAGAACAACATTTACATTGTTTCCTTCAGCCTCATTCAGATGCAGAAGTTATACCGCATTGTTTTCTTCATTTAATTCATTCGAGAGATCCTTAGGAGATGAGTCCACATGACTTATATTTTTGGCACTGATTTCCAAAGAAACAATGCTTATTTCTCGACAATATATGCCGTCACTGCATACCTTCATTCCTGTCTTCCTTTCTAATCACTTTTTTTTGTAAAGTTGATTCACTTTTTTCTAAAGGTTTGGCTATGGGTTTGGATGGATTGCTTTCTTGCAACTGTATTCTTATGTCTGCCATTCTCGATCTGATTTAATCAGTAAGACAATGCATTTAAACATTCTCTGTTTAATATTCTGACCTTAATGCTATCATAAGCATAAGAGAAAAGCTCACACCATGGATTCCTCTATCATTTCAACATCATTTTTTTTTGTGTGTGTGAAGGTATATGTTAAAATATTTCCAGTCTCTGCTCTTAAGTCAATTTATGGGTTTTTGACAAAATTTTCAGCATCCTTCGAGTCCATTAAGAACCCTCTTTGAGTACAGCACTAAATTACTCTTCATCTTTTCCTGTTGTCTTGCCCCATGTTCAATGATGTCTTGGGTATTGTCTGAATAAAAAAACCCCAAAACCCCCAAATCTACCAATTGTGTTTCATTCAAATTCTGAGATAAAACTTACTCTAATTTAATTTTGATGTGGCTGTCCCTTCCCTTCTTTTCCCTTCTTTTTTAACTTTATGACTGCTAAACACCTCAAAAATTATCTCATTTGCCCTCCTATTACATGGTCAATGCATATGATTTCCAAATATTATACATATTGGAAAAGTTCTTCTGCATTAATGTTGAAATGGCTATGAAGATTTCATGCTATAGCACAATTGTCCTAAGATTAGGGCTTGATAAAGATGAAGCAGAATAATGAGATTTTTTTTAAATTAGGAATTCAGAATTCTTGGTGGTGTCAGCACTAATTTTTTTCGTTATGAAAACTATAATAATTCAAAGACTTTTCAAATGTAACATTTTCTGTTTCATGATGCCAATTTGGTAATGGTTTTGCAGCTTACATCCCACTGACAACTTCCAATCCACATCCTAGTCAAGTTTCACTAAAGCTTTTTAACAGCTTCCTTTGGTCTTGTCAATTCAGAAGATGACCAGAAAAAAAGCACCAAACAACACAAGAAAGGTTTTGCATGCCAGATTCCTAGTGAGTAAATGAGTATCCATTTCATCTCCTTCCTTCACCATAGTAATTTCAATTTTATTGTTTTCTAGTCATTATTACTTAGTGTTTGATACATTTGATGCTGCAAGGTCTTGTCCACACGCCTTGAAGAAAGGCCTATTTATGTGCTTAAAGTCTTGAGAGTTCGTGTTGCTGAGCTGGAGGCCTCATTTATAAACTTCATAAAGAATGAGACACCATACCTCTTGAAATTCTTGGGTTGCTTTACGAAGCTTTTCACAGATGCCTTTTTAAATAAACCTCAGATGCAAACTTGTAAAATGCTTGGATTCTTTCATTGTAAGGTTTTGTATCCAACAAAATTCAACAGTATAGTTTTAACCCAGTAGTCCCAGTACGAGCTGATACATGCTTAGTTCCTGAGGAGGACTTTGCACAGAAGTGTATGTGACCAAAAGTAAACTATAACGAGGGACCCCGTACTTGCCAGTTCCTGTGCAGCAGACTTAATCCAATTCTGTTTGTACCAGCAAGAGGGACAGGAACTATCACTTATTCTGATGCAACTTATTCTCATTGTATTTTTTCCATAGCAATTTAGACAGATTTTAGTCTATCCAGCTCATGCAGAACCCTCAACTATGTGTTCCCATCATCACCTTTCTGTCACCACAAATGCCACTGTGACTTCATAGGATGACAGCTCAGGAAGCATTTTCTAGATGAAAATTGCCATCTTCCCCCACCAGCACAGGCACTCTCCACCCCCCCCCCCCCCCCCAAANGCTTTCCCAAGCTGGCTCACTGTGCAGTCACACAAGTGGTGGTGCCAACACATGCTGCAAGGTGGAGATGGTCAGGGCCATGGGAAGTCCCACAGAAGCCCTCAGCTAAACAGTCTTCAGTTCTGTGGGACCGTATTGCCAAACACACTTTTGCTGCATCCACAAGGAACTAAAACCCACACTTCCCCTCTGGGACTTTCATTGCTTCTGTCTACCAAGCTCTCTTCCAACTCTAAATCCTTATTTCCAGTTCTAAGACTTTACACTGCCTTGGAAAATTGTTTCTTCAGTGCTAAATCCAGGGTGGAGGTTAATTCATCCAACCTTAGAGCACGGAGAGCAGAGAAACTGAAGCATGTACCAACGCTGTAGCAAAACATTTCAATAGTCTTCAAATCACTCAAGACTTTCATGCATATGGTGGCTATTCAAGATCTTATTTTGAACAGTTCATGATAATAATAATAAAGCTCATTAGCCTCAGTTGAAATCAAAGAAAGTCGGAACACCAGATGGGGATATTTTGAAACTGATACCTTGTTCAGATCTTTCTAAATGACTGTCAATTTTTTTTTTCAAAATTTACCTTGAAAAAAAATCTGATTTTTGGCCCATAGTAACCCCATATAAAGCCACAATACTTAACCTAATAAACTCCCTTATTACTGATTAGTGTTCTCCACTGTTATTGATTTGTTCTTTGTTTAAAGCAAGCTATATTTTATAGAGCCAATAAAAAAGGCCAATATGGGCATTGTTGAACAGAAATGGATTTCCTGAGTTATTCTGTCACATCAGACACTCATGTCACAAAATTGCCTTCATAAAATTATTGATCCCTGTCTTAGAAGCCTCTTATTTGACTTTTGTTTCCACTATTTCCAGTGAAAGACAGCTTTTACTTGCTAGGGAGCTATAGCAAGACATTAAGGACCTTCTAATTCAGTTATTTTTATTCATGACCAGGTTATAACTATTAATCTTTTTCTAATATTTTTATTGAGTTCTTTCCCTTTCTCAGTTAGTAACCCTGCTTGTATTTATAGACAGCAACCATTCAATTCTCCTTGCCATGTCAATCATGCCAAGTTATTCATGTATATGAAAGACATTTCTCTCCTTCAATGTTTTTGCTAGCAACTTTCACTTTTCTAGGGTGTCAAGACTCTGTACACATTTGATCTACTACAAGATACATCTTGATGGTGTGGGAGGGAGAAATCAACCACAAGCCCCTAATCCTGGTGCTTAGACACCTCTCTTTATTTAAAGCTATAAGCAAATTGCTTACCCAACTGAAACGTGACATCTCGCAAGGACAGCGCAGGTGACAGTCAAGGAGGGCGATTTCGTGAGGGAAGATGGTGAGCAGACTGTATGGACTGCAGATTCCTGGAATCAGCCTACTCCTCTGCAAAGGGAGGAAACTCTACCTTTGGTCGGTGCAAACAGCAGGCAGCTCCTCCGAAGGCCATCCTCCATAAACATTCCCCTGTCACCAGCCAAGGGAGGCAGCCACAGAGAGCAGTGACCCTGAAAGTCATTAAAGCAGCTCAAAAAAGCTAACACGGAGTTATTTCTTTCTCATAATCATAGCTCTTAATCCAACATCTGCTGTTGGTTACAGTGGAGGTTCACAGGTGTCGAATAGCTTTGAAAATCTACTTGCCTATGAAATATTCTGAAAAAGTTTAGTTTTCTTGTTGGTGATAAGTAGCCTTAGTAAGTATACATGTGCTGACTTTAGCACGCCTGATCTCATAAAATTATGCCAGATTTTACGGAGATTCCAGTGGTAAAACATTTCATTATTTATTTTTAGTCTACACAGAATTAAAAAAACCAAACATAAATACATAGTTTTTCTTAGAGAAGCAGAACACGCTATATACTTGTATTCAGAACAGAGAAACTTAATTTTAACAGCTCCAGTCAGAAGTAGGTCATGATTAGCATTTTGTTTTGTCATAAGCCTTATTTTTTCAGTGGAATACCTGATCGCAAAGATCCCCTTCATCTTCTAGGAAGAAATTTTGCTAATTTCCAAAATTATGACGATAGAATATTTCTTATTTTTTGTGATCATAAATCAACAATAAACAAGATTTGATGCATTTCAGCTCTCCAGAAGTACAAGTGCATTACTGAGAATAAATATTGTCCTGTTGCTACAACATGAATAATTCATCATGAATAAGATCTCTTCATCTTTATTTTCCACTATGCCTCTTCCGAAGTGCAGTCTTGGGGACATAATTTATAGAAAGTGTATGTTTCTTACGTACTTTATCTTACTCTCTGTAATGTCACTCTCTACTTTAAACACTGAAAATGGCATGCCCATTAAATTTAATTATAAGGTATCCATTTTAAGAAATATGCTCAGAACCTGTGTGTTTATCAATATGTTATTTGCCATTATCAGCTGGAGTAGTATGCTATTTATATACAGGACCATTGTGTTTTGTACCCTTTCTTTACTGGCAGTGTCCATGACAAGCACAAAATCATATATAATGTAGCAAGTAAAATAATAAACATTCATTTACTCAGTATCTACTATGTATGCTACCTAAAGGAGAAATGGATGCCACTTAATGTAATGGTAGTTTTTTTTAATATTCCAGCAATGGAAAATACAGTGAGTTTTCACCTGTGCCATTATTTTAAATTCTAAACGTATTTTCAGAAAAGTAATTTCTTCTCTTTACTTAGTAAGCTGTTTATCATAGATTCGATTTGTTCACTCTCCAAATCAAGAATATTTTTTATTGAATGTGAGATTTGTATTGTTATTCTTCACTTCAAAGATCAAAGTCTTTTGTCTCCTACATCACAGTCTGTGTTTGATCAGAGGTCTATTATTAAAATGCATTTTTGTTTTATAGAAAATATTTGCAGTCATATATAATAAGTCACAGCTATCTTACTATAAAAACAATTGCTCTGAAACAAAGGTGCTTTTTCTTTTTTTTTTTTTAACAGATAATAAACTTTTCTGTGCTGAATTAAGAAGATTCAGGTTTTCCATGAAGAGAGGAAGAAAACGTTGATGATTATTTCAAATAAACCTTCAACCCAATATTGTGTCTATTTTTATGGGGGAGCTTATTAGTTGTTCAAGCTGCATATCCTTGTTTCAGATTCGATGACTGAATAAAAAAAACAGTTAATTGTAATTGCTCAATAGCTTTCTCCATTTTTAGGCTGTAAGTATTTTAGCTCATGCTAAAATATTGGGTAAACATGGAGAAAAATTTACTCTAGACTTCAATACAGGACAATGAACTGTATGTTTGTACTCATGAAAAAATAATGTAAATTGCTTTAGATATTGGTACATTAGGAAACTGACAGTTCTTAACAAGTGCATATAATAGAAATAAATGAGAAATACAAGTGATTGTTGGTAGAAACAGTAGGTTAGTGAAGTATCTGCATAGTTTAGGAGTGCTACCATATGTTCAAATGTGCCTCTGGTCCTTAGCAGAATGTACTGATCTCAAAGCTGTCCCAAGCAAACGAATACGCCAGGAAAGAAAATGAGTGTGGCATTTGGAAGTCAAAGCCGTTTATTCAGTGTAGCTTGTGAACTCAAAGAAAAAAAAAGTCAGAATGGAAAAGGAAAAAGGAATTTTACTTTCTGTGTTGAAAAAGTAGCAGAAAAAATAAATGGAGATATTTTACGATGACACAGTAACTACTGATCAAAGCACTACTGGGTGCACAGAAAGAAAGAATGGCATTTAAATTTGAATGAAAATCAAAATGAAATCTAGGAACAGCAATGAAAAGGAAAATACTAAAAGTAGGAAAAGACAGTGCTTAAAGGTTACAACAAATCTGACAAAAGATGAGAAATAAAAATGTATTTGATGGTCTAGTATAACTAGGGAAAATTCAGAAAGGAAAATCTTCAAAATCTTTCTTTCTACAGTCATTAGGCAGGAGTTTTAAGGAAGCAAGGTAGTGATTAGTGTTTTTTTCTCTGTTTGTTTCACAGAACAGGTGTTTAATTCTGCAAGTGTCTTTTAAAATCACAGCCCAAAGGATTTTCAGCATGTGAAAAACTAGGACTGGAGTAACAGACAAAGAGCTCAGCAATGAAAAAAAATAACAATACTGAGTATGAAATGACTAAAAAAGAAGTTAGTAAGTGTACTTAAAGGCATCCATAGCTGAGCAGACCTATTCTTTTGTACGAGTCTTTTATTTCAGGAATTCAACCTGTACCAAGTGACAGAAAATCCAGTTTGCACTACCAAAGGATGTCTTCTTGCACTTTCAGTTGCATTTTAAAGAATTATCTAGTAAAAAAAAATCACTAACTTATTTCTACACAGCACCTCCAAATTTACATACACTCTCTGTCCATGAGTGTTATTTCAATAAAAAAGAATAGTATACAGGTTTGCAATGCTGCATGCATAATTTTTCAGGGATATCACTATCGTTCCATGTTAAATCTATATATGACTTTTTATTTGTGTAACTGGAGATATTCCTGATATTTGCCATTTCTTCGCTCTTAACAAATATTTCATCATGCATCATAGCATGGGGCTATTGCTTGCAGCTGTGCCTTTGATAAAAATGAAATCTGCACTTTTACCAATTTAAAAAACAGTTTTACTGCACACACAGCGATGATATTTATCATGATTTGCTCATCTGAGCAAAGTCTCATCTGTACCATCAGAAAAGCAAAACAACAATAATCAATTATCAAATCCCATTAAAAGTGAAAATGAGGATTAACCTCATGTTACAGCAGCCTCTCTGACTCTCATATCCTTAATCACATTTTATAAACAATCATCAAATCTATGGTCCAGTATGGACGTGGAAACCTCCTCACAAAATATTCAGTGTGCTCGCTAATTCCTTTCCTTCTGTTCTGAATATAGGGACATGTTCATATTCCATATTTAATCGATTTCAATTTAGAAATCTGGAAAATCCTGGGATAAAATACTAATTTGAGTTAATGAACCAATAAACTGTTCATCTCTCCACAGTTAAAAAGTGTGGGTTGTATAATCCTCTTTCTGTAGATTTTTTTTTAACTAAATAGCCTCAAAGGGAGTATAACTGTNGACAATGGTATTTAAAAACCCATTAAGACAAACCTTTAGTGGAACTGAGAGTTTATGGAATTAAATTAAGAAGGAAAAAGGCTCACTTCCAAACTAAAATAGCAGAAAAAGAGCTTACTTTAAAATTGTTCCAAAGAAGTTTATGTAAT
>VYZW01060841.1:19470-40780 GCA_013401315.1 Balaeniceps rex
CAACACAACATGTAAACAAACCAAATTATTTTAAATTATTGGGCAAATACAATCCTTCAGTATATCCCTGCTTTCCTTTTTTTCAGCTGAACCATCTTCCCCTTCTCCTACAACAGCCTTTACACCTCCAGCCAAAAATACTTCCTAACTTTTCATGCCACCTATTTTTACTATAACTTCTGGCCTAGNCGAAGGCTATGTATAGCTTTCACAGATGGAGACAAGAAGCAGTGAAGCATAGAGAGAAAGCAGGAGAGATTCTCACATGACTAACTCTGCTCTGCTTCTCATTTCATGTGAAACATCCCATGATAAGTAAGAGCTGCAGAATGTGCACATCCATATTCCACTTTTGACAACATCAGTATTTTGATCAGCCAACAGAATATTCAAATACATTCAAGAAACTAGATCCCTAGTGACCTGTGGTAAGGTGTCAGCACGCCTGCTGTTTATTGGCATAAGAGACTGAGCTGAGTAAATACAATCTGGTGTTTTCAGTGAAGAAAAAAAAAAGCAGGGGGACAGACAAATATATTTGGCACTTCGCAAATATATTAGATCTAAACCGGGGGGCTTTTCTCATATGTTTAAGGAGTATATAATCAGATATTGATATTAATGATGGTAGAGACACGGGACTAAGGAATAGATAACTTGATTCACATTGTGAGATTTTATGNNCTTGATTCAAATTGTGAGATTTTATGCCTTTGCATGTCTAGTTACAAAGACAGTGGAACGCATGAAATTCCTTTTGCTTTTATTTTGACCAAAATGAGTTCCCCGATACTCCATTCTTTACATACATATGTTAAGTAGGGCAGTGAAACATCTGCAATGAACGCAGGATGAGGCCCCTAGTTTCAGCTCTTTCAGGGGCCACAATTAATTCTGAAGCTACTTGTTTTCTCCTTAGAGTGTTAGCAAACATTTGGTTGAGTCCAAAGCAGGGCTTATTTCATAGCAGAGAGCATTCAGCAAAATATGGCTGCTGCCCCAAAGAGCGTGTCATCTAATTTATCAACAGATACAGCAAATGAGAAGGAAAACAGTAAGAGCAAAAACATAAATGAAGATGAGAAATAATGATAAGCACAGGTTAAAGTTAGAATCACTGACAATATTATAAATTACATCTCAGAAGGCAATAATTTGCTATGTACTAGGATATGCTTCGGCTATAAATAGGAAAATAATGAATGTCAAGCACTGTTTTTCATCTGTATAACCTCATTGTACATCTCTTTCTCTTCTTATAGACCACAGCTTGAGCACTGAAGCAGCAACCTCATCTTTCACCAAAATAACTTTACACAGTCTAGTAAAAGAACTAATTTTCAGGGATAGTAAAGTAATAATGCAAGTCTTCCTACATTTTTGCAATTAAATATGACAAAGTCCACTGTCTTTGGTGGAAATTTCCCTTATCATCCTTTGCCAGCCTCCTGGAAAGGAGACTGTATATAGTGAAAGACATATTCTATCTCATTTGAAAGAATCACTCAACTATTCCTCATCTCTGGTGATCAGTTTTTCTTGCTACCTGCATCTTCAGATCACTGCCAATGCAAAGAGAATTTCCTGAATTCAGATCACTTTGCGTTTCTTGTATCACTCACCTATATTATTGTCTAATTATTTTCCAGTGTAGCTGAAGAATACAGCCACATGAGGAATGACAAACAGCAGAAGAGATAAAGGTGACACCTAGAAAAACAAGTCTGGACCTTCAAGGAGTTTACCAAATGGAAGTCCACCATTTCTTGCAGATGGTTTGCATGATATAAAAACCTTGTAGCTGGCTGCACATATGTACAGCTATTTGTAGTTTATTCACTACCTTATTTAGAATGGCAGTGGGAAGGAGATGCAGGAAAGACTAGAACTGACCTTTTCCACATCCTCAGGTACCGTTAAATTGGATCCTGTAGTATTGTAAAGCAAAATAACTAACTCCCTTTATGGTTACAACATTAAGCTACTCTATCCAGAGCAAGAACCTAACCTCATATTCTCATTTATGTTCTAGATTCAGAGCCACAGTCCCTCCCAATTTCTGGTCATCAGGAGATTCTTATTATTCTCTGAAAATCAATGATTGGTTAATTAGACTGAAACCAGAAGAGCACTGTGTCTGGCATTACCAAGTATGAGTCTGATCTTGATGCTTTTGTAGTTTCTTCAGAAAAGGTAGTAGAGGACAAGTACCAATGACACTGATCATCTGTTTTCAAAGAAGGATGTCTTCCTGGGTGCAAGCTAGGCCCCCATCTCTGCTGACTTTCAGCTGGGGTTCTTTAGACGAAAAATGTCTCAGGGAGTGAAAGGTTATAGAAAAATTAGTAGGAAACACCTAAGCTGACCAGATCCACCAACTAACCCCGAAAAACTCAGAGGCTCTAAGAATCTTGAAATAATTTTGTGGTGACTTCCTAGGATGTGATGAAATGGAGTACTTACATTAATATGATATGAATGTAATATTAATACCATATTTCAGGTATAGATGGTGATTGAGTTCAGGATGATGACCACAATGGATAATTTTTCATAATTCATTCATGAATTATGGTCCCTAATACTAGCACTTTTTCAGAGACTTCAGTCATGAATATATTTCTCGGTTTTGTTGATTTAATGATAAAAATACACTGACTCAATTGCAGAAAATAATTTTTAAACATTATACATATCCTATGTAGAACAAAGGGAAGTGAGGTGAACAGTATATTACAGTGTTATGTAGTCAACAGCAGTTTAAACTCATTCCGCGACTAAACCAGGTACTAAATTACTCCACTGTAGTCTAAATCAGTGCCTTTAGTGCAGTTAAAACAAATACAAATTTATCTTTTTCTGGTGTATTTTCTTGTTTTATCTTCTTAACATGCAGCATGCATATGTAAAGTTTTCTGGAAAAAATAGGTAAACCTAAAGTCTACGATTGCACTTTCAATTGAGCATCTTCAGAAGACTTAACTTTTCTCTGCCTGTAAATAAGTCCAGTTCAACATGGCACAGAGAAAATCTTTCTCCTAGCTGATAACAGAAATGTTTCTTTTACTAAATGGCGACTAAATGACACCTACTTGCTTGTCCATTAAGTCTTTTTCGGGATGGTGACAGTTGTTGCACAGTTCTTTATATTCTGATTTCCACATAAAGTTTTTAGGCGTGAGGACGTAGGAATAAACTTATTGTAGCAAAGATAATCCTTCCTATTCAGCCTGTGATAAAGAGGTCGTGAAATTACCCACTATATAACTTTCTCCTGATTCCTGAGGGCTTAGCCTTTCCCCTAATGCTCATCTGTTAAATTTAGTACAGCATTGAACTCTTAGAATCATAACATCTATTTCCTGCCTTTTCCCTAATGTTCATCTGTTAAATTTAGTATAGCATTGAACTCTTAGAATCATAATATCTCTTTCCTAAGGTTGTTTTCAAGTGTCTTTATTATTAATCATTCAGACTCTCAAATAACACTTTCTCCTCCATCTCTTCAACAACTCCCCCAAGACACACACCTTTTATGTTCCACAGTTTTGCTTCTGTCACTATTTTTTTCTGGGTTCCCTCATATTTCTGACTACTTACTCTTGTCTTTGATACAGCTCTAGTCATCAGCTGAACCACATTGACTTACTAGAACGAACACAGGCTATCAACTTGAAACCTCTCCTCCTCTGAGCTGATTTCAATCAGTTTTCTTCCACTTGGCCTATAGTCTAATTTTTTTAAGTCTAATTTCAGCTTTAATAGTACTGTCTCAGCAAAAAAACCCAAATGTATTTCTGAAAGGGAATAAGCAGCAAATCTGTAGAAATTGTGGAAGGTAGAACAATACTTTTGCAGCTCAGGATTGATTCTTCTTTGGTTTGTAACATGTCTCTGCAGGAAATGTGAGGAAATAACCTATCTTAGCCTGAGTTAATAACTTCTTTTCTGGTTTGCCTTTTTTTTTTTTCAGTGCGGTTTCAGTCTTCCTATCCTACCTGACAAAATGAGAAAGGATAGCTGGAGGATGGAAGTAAACATATTGTTTAAGACAGTAAAAATGTAATGGAATACTGTTCTGGCAAAAGAACCAAAGATCACACAGCTGATGTAGACATTAAAAGTTACTGTTGTGTTGTTGACAGCAAGTATTACCCTCTTTGAAAAACACTGACTAGCAAGATAAGAGAAATAAAATTACTTTGGGCTACTTGCCGTTTTGATGTTGTGTGCTACTTTTCTCTAACTGTTTCACAAGAAAGCCCCAGTCTTTTCTATGCAGGAAGGAGTGTATATCTTCTTTCACCTATACTTGCTTCACTGAGCTTTTGACCTTGGAGTTCATCACTGTATCCTGCAGCACAGCAACACTGAAGCCATGCTTTGCACATTCAGGCATCACACTGCAGTGCTTTGTAGGCTCGTTCCTCCACTGGGTGGAATGAGCAAGGAGAAAGAATAAATAAGTAATTATGAGAAACGATTCGGTTAGGATTACAGATAAATTGAAGCCTTATGGGATTAGCGGTGCACTTCAAAAAGTTGCAGAAAAAAGACAGAACCGCTGAAAAATTGGGTGGAGACGGGAGAACTATACACGAAGCAAGGAGGAAGGATGTATCTGGTACTCTGGAGAGAGTGAGGAAATTGTCAGCAAAGGAGATGGGTGGGAAAGGCTGCAAGGATTCCCTGAAAAAGGTGGTGATGGAAAGACTGCGTGCAAGGGATCTGAAGAGGGAGAAATGCAGAGGAAGAAATCACTGGTGTGTGCAACCAACCTGGCATTAGGAAGTAAAAAGCCTGTACCTTTCGATAGGGCATGTATGTTTACCAAAAGGCTGGGACCTTCAATCACTTTCTACCCGAATATGCCAGTGACATAATTGGTTTACTTTTGCAAAATGCATATACAATTATGCATGAAATTCAGCGGTCTGTTTTCCCGAGAAGTGATTTTATTTGATTCTATAATGTAATTAGATCAACCCAATATTCAGGTATAAATCCCTTTTCCCCTTTTAATATTTGGACATTCATTTGTGGAATCAGTATACGCAGCAAGCTTTTATCCAAAGGCAAAGTAACATTATTAAAAAGACTAAGCTGCCATAGCCTGGAAGGACTGTTGGAAACCACAGAAAACTAAACAAACTTCACTGTTTATTCATTGGGGTCAAAGCTGCAGGCATGAAAACTGTACTGAAGTGCATTCTTAATTTCCCTACTATCTGTCAATACATTAAAAATCGCAACATCTTCTTCTAGTACAACAAATATATACATATATAACGGAAGAGTGTGCCTACATATAAGTATATTTAAAACTTCTTTTAAATACTGGCCAGGAAAAACAATGTTGAAAAACCCCAAGGTCTCTGTGGCAAAACAAAATCTGTATAAAACAATTTTGTTTCACATCTCATTAAGACATTTATATGCCCTAAAGTGCAAAAATATAAGCAAAGCAACAAACTCCAGCTCTGAAAAATGTCCATTCTTCTGTGATTTGCTCCAACAGTGAAAGAAACGCCTTTCTTTTTACCTGGCTACTCCTTGTCCCCCATTCTCCATCTTGTGCCAAGAAAAGAAGATGACTGGGGTGCAGCAGGCAGGAAAGCAAATGCTTTTCATGTTTTCACTGCAGTGTACTGTACATAATTTCTGGTGTCTCTTTCATTGCCAAAGGAATGTACTTAAAGATTGTGACAACACTGCAGCCTTTTTTCTTCTGTCAAGCACATCCGAGTTATCAAATAAAAGATTTGAGATTATAACTGTCTGAAAAAGAAAATGAAAGCCTTACAGAGAAGCAGATGCTACTATATTCCAACTGTACACTGTGCTATGCATGGCCAGCTGTAGCAGGAAAACTGCTTATTTTAATGTTACACATTGGTCTTCTGTGCAGTGTCACAGCATTGCAACATCTGGCCCTCCTCTGCCTGCGCTATTTGCTACAGCCACCTCATACGCCTACTTATTGACATTCTCTGCTCTCTGGAAGTAGCTTTTGCTGAGGGAATATGCATCTTTTTCTGTTTGTTTACAGGCACTACACACTTCATAAGCACAGTTGCCCCTCAGCACAATTCAATTTTCTCAAATAACCTTAGTGCTTGAGCTACCAGTTACTGTAGAGATTATTTTCACTGTTTATTGAAAAAAAAAACCAACTTGATGTTAAACCATAATATTTTGAGCAAGTGTTACAACGGGGAAAAGTCTACATATGAAAGCATGTAGGAAGTAGAGAATTTACCCATTGTTTTCAATAGTCACAAGGAAGCGACTCTGCTATCTTTTCCAGCCGTAGCGATATGCAGTAAAGAACACTATGCATAACTCTACACAACCTTGAAACAACTGATATTTATAAATTCGAATCCCATCTATGCCTGGATAAGTGTAATGGAAATTTTTTCTGTCATATTATGATCTTAAATAGGAATTTGAACCAAGCCTTATCTAAATAAGATGAAGAATACCACATTTTCATTTTGTCTTGAAATTTCTCATCATCTTGTTCATAATCGTACAGTCTTTTTAAAGATTATCATGTATAGGTATTGTAACCTAGAAAATAAATAATACAAAAAGCTTTTCTATTAAAAAATGGGTTCATTAGCCCTGCATATGGAAGAAAAACTTTTCATTATACTTGCACCAAGCATCAGGTTGGATTGTTATTATAACGCTTGAAAATTATATGCCGCCCAATTTACTCTTTGGAAGTACTTCTGCCAAATGAAAACCTTTCTCTCAAGGGATGTTAAGAGCAGGCACCTCCTCTAGCAGGTCTGGGCCAGCACTCCCTCCTCGCCCAGCCCAGTGCACGCAGGGACCCGGGGTCTCTGCCCAGGCTGAGGGACACGGCGGCCGTTGTGTTGCCGTTTGCAGGTTCAACCAGCAGCGACGCTGAGCATGTATCCACCAGCTGGCTCATATCCACTCACACTGATACCCCCCGGTAGTTGGCACTTAGTCCATGCAGCGCTCAGACACGGGACAGAGAGTGAGATTATGCAGAGAGATGGTGAAGAAAGGATTTAACGAGAGAGGACAGACTGTGGTGATCAGGCACAGGGCTTAGTCAAACACGCATAGTGACTGGCTCCATTTTACACATGACCAGCCCCTTTTACCCCCCCGTCTATTTCTCCTTTATTCCTCCCCTATTCCCTTCCCCTGCAAGCTCCCTCACCAGTTTGCCCAGTCCCACTGAGCTCCCCCCCAACACTTTGACCCCTCAGCTTTCTGTCCTTACCGGCTGCAGCATCCTGGTTTGCATGCAGTTTCTTCATAGCCCATCAATTAGTGTGACTGACAAGGTTTGTTTCTTGGTTTTGTCTCTGTTATGTTTGCCTGTCAGGTTTGTGTCATTTTGTCTATGGCTTACCCATTTTTCCTTATTATCCCATTTGACAAGGTCCTCGATCAGATAATCTTACTGAAATAAACATTTCCACATCCCACACGTAGCGAGGGAATAAAAGGCCTGTCGTGTGCTTGCACTGTCACCGTCCTCTGGCACCCAAGCATCACGAAGGAAAATGTTGCTCAGTTGAAATGTAGATAATCCAAAATTTGACCATGGAAAAGAACACAAAGATAAATGGGATCTATGGGAAGAAATCCTGTGAATGAGAAAGGAACTGAGCAGGGAGCTGGTGAGTGAGAACTGAGATAGGCTGTAGGGGAAGGAAGCTGATATTCAGACTAAGGAGAAGCAAGGGCAACAACGAAGTCAGTATGTAGTACCTGTAACCTTCTGATTACAGTGAGAATCCCCCCAGATCCCCCAGTGAAACCTGGTACCCTGGTGTCCTCCAACAGCAGTGAAGATGTGCCAGTCCTTCTAGCAACGTGTATAGTTCATGACTGCCAAAGAATTGATACACTCGGAGGATGAAAGCCCCTAGCACTACATCTGCTGTGTTAGCTCCAAGGCCAGAGGCCTGTGTTGGGGATTTAAAGGCTCCAGTGCTGTTGATGGGCTGGTTATGAGATATGATAGAACGCTTTTCCATTCCTTGTTCGAATATACATCCAAAAATATATATATTGCACTGACTGTTATTTGATATTAATGTAATCAATAAATATAATAAACCCTTCTGTCCCAACCATACCTACAAGCTTACTCAGAGATCTACATAAAATCAAATTTAAAGCAATAGAAAAATTGAGATAATGTCCACAACTAAAATTTAATCTCATTGTACACACCTGCTATTAAACTACTTGCTGTTATCAATTGATGTTCCCTTGTTCACTTCAGAAAATCACTCCTATTCACAAGACCTTTACAGATAATGTGCTAACATTGCATAGTCATATACGCTCTTTATACCATCTATACTATTTACCTTTTGCTGAATATGTGCTGAATGGAAGAAGGAGCTTCAGAAATAAAAATAAGGCAGCTGTATCTGCACTGCAGATCTGGGTTAGATGTTAGCCTTTTCCTTAGCAGCCCCGTGAAAAAGTTTTATTCCAAACTTTGTAACGACTTTTTAAAGGCTTTCCTTTGCTAGTTCTTAAATCTTTGTTTTGTAGGTTTTTCCACTACAGATCCCAAGCCACATTCCTGAGTCTTTACAGGAAACAGAGAATTCAGTAGAGCCCATATCCTGAGTGTGTACAGAATTAAACTGTGCCAAGCACACTGAAGAATAGGAAGTTACAGACACCCCAAACTGGGCACCCAAAACTAGTGAATATATTTAAGCTCAATTTCTCTGCATGGCCATTACCCATCTGTAAAATGGAGATAATAATATCCCTTAACCTTATGAGGATTTTGTGAATATAAATTAATGCCTGACATTATATTAATGAGTTCCATTTAAAAAATAGCACAGAAAAATCAATAATTTCTGCTTAAAGAGTGCAGTCTGAATAGTTTGAAGTCAATAAGGCATGTCCACACACTGAACAAGGACAAGAGAACGAAATACTGAATACTCCTAATTAAGGAAGTACTGTCCCTGACTGAATGAGTCAGGGATCCCATGTAAAAAAAATACTCTGTGATGATGTAATTAAAGACCATTATAATGCATATGCCCAAGAGGAGCCAATGAAGGTTGCACGGGCAACTTTAATTTTAATGTTTTCTAATTTGAGTGCTTGACTTTGTGACCTTAATATTTTTTTAATGTAATTTTCTGGGTATAATAATAATTACTTGAGTAGGAAGAGAGAAATTAAAAGAGTTACGCAAGATTTTCAGATGTGACCTGAAAAGCAATGGGCCCTAGACAACAAAGAAGAGAGCCTTGAAGCTGGCAGACATTTCAGAGACACTGAGGAGACAGTACTATTGCAGTGAGAAGACAAGCAAAGGGACAAGCGTAACACAAGAGCTTCTCAGTCACCTGATTTTTAAGTGTTTATGACAATGACATATGAAATATTTACTATTTTTTCTTTCCCAACCACATCACATTGTCAGACTCCTCGAAGCTCCATCTGAAAGTAGAATTGAAGTCCACTCACACCCCTTAGTTTTCAATAAACAAGGTATTTTTCAACAAGGCTCCTTCTGAGGAGGGAACAACTATAGTTCATCACCAGTTTTTGTTATGTAAAAATCATGGGACATTGACAAAGCTTTTGCTTGTGACTCGGAGAGGTCCTCAACAGTGTTAATGACGACTGGATCTTACAGAGGAGCTTTCATGAACTCATGATTAGTGTCAGATCTTCTTTTCTAATATATCGTAAATTTTTCTGTCTCGCCACAAAACTGTGATCTCACTGCAAACAAGGGAGGTGGAAAGAGTGATCAGCCCACTTTTAGCGGCTGCTATTTTTCCAGTAACATAAAAAGACAAAACAATTTATTTTAAAAAGTGTCTTATATTTTTTCAAGGTAACAAACTATTACTTAGTGGGAGAATAAACGGAAAACACAATTATGCTGCTCTGTGTTGCTTAAAGTTCAAATGAGGCTTTAAAAAGAAACAGATATTTAGCAGAGGAGTCTCAAAGCTATTTCTCCAATGTGTCTGGTATTTACAATACTTTCAATATTTCTAGCACCTTCAAATGCCAACAGCATATTGTTTTTTCTGCTTGTTTCAGAACTGTACAGCATATATTAATTAAGGATCAAGCCTAATGCTGATTCTTGGCACACTGCTGCTAACTCCAGACAAACGGAGTAGATCATACAGCTTAGAAAGCAAAAGGCTGTGCCACATCTGTCCTCCAAGAAAAGTCAGCACGTGACTGTGTGAACAGTTGTGCCAAGACTAAGACAGTGGTGCTGTAACATTACATGAGAAGCCTGTACTCCTGTACCCCCTTTGGAGGTATAAAATACACTCCAACCAGCTCTTTCCCCTTCCCTTCCCTATTCCCTGCCCTGCCCTGTGGCCCCCACTCCCCTGCCTACCCCCCCAGAAATTCAGAAAAAGGACTGTTTCTTTCAGCTACAGCACCTGATTATGCCACCTTAGAACTCACACAAAAACACAGACTGAGAATTACAGTACCATGAAAAAAAACCATTACATTAATTACTATGATTCACCCTTTACCTATTCTCTGCATTAAAGTAAACACAGATTTACTTATCACTCGTACGGTAAATAGTACCCTCAGCAGCAAACCAGAAGCGTTGCTACAAATGTTACAGAATGAAAGTCACGTACCTGTTGGATCTAGCAAGAGGAGAATCCAGATTTGAAGTAGGGTGAACTCAGTCTAGCCAGGCACAAATCCAACTCCAAGCAGCACCTAAAGTGTAACGTTCACACTTGAATTAACTTCTGTTCGCAACACGTGTCCCCTAACAGTTCTGTACCCTAAGATTAGTACTTATATTAGCAGATACTGCAGAGGTAGGAGGATTCCCTAAACGAACGGAGAGCATACACTGAAGAGAATATTGCATTTGAACATCCACATCTGTCCTGGTTTTAGAAGCTGGGAAAGAGGACTTGGGAAATATCTCAAATAGTACAGAAATTACATAGAGGGTGTTAAGACCCCAAAGTAGTTATACACTTACATGTGTCAATGCAGACATAAAGTTAGGTCTTCCAGCTTTGGACAAAATTAAAATCCAAAAGGTATCTTGAATCTCCTCCAAGTAGTTAAATATTACTGAGATGTATTAAAGTTCCTACTCCATTTTCCTCTTCAGGAAAAGGGCAGATGTGGCTTTCAAACCTCAACAGTCTTAAGCTGTTAGAGAGTTCTCTCAGTTCTTGTGAAATATATTCATTATCACAATGGAATCCTTAGCAGCCATATCCTCAAAAAAANNNGTTATTTTGACTCCTGTCCAACAAATTCCCTCCCAATCCATGTCTGAGATATGCAGAGAAGACGACAATATAGTAATTGCTAATGATACCTTGACTGCAGCATGCCTATTTCATTCAGTAGATTATATTGCGTGATTTTGGTTTTATGCTGCATGAAAGAAAATCACAGATGACTTAAGATGCTGTTAACTAATCTCTTAACATTAATCTCATTCTCTTCATGAGCAGTGTGAACAAGGTGGAAACAGACTGGACTAAAAGCCAGAGTGTTTAGAGAGATAATCCTGGCTTTGTAAAGAATTCACTGAATGGCCATAAGCACTTCTCTTAACCTCTTTACAACTCAGTTTCCCCATCATTTAAAAGATACCAGAGCAGAGCACTTACTCACCTGCCTTTTACACCTCCAACAGGGATTTAAAAACACAATTTTGCAACATAAGTACTTAGTATTTTCTTTCAGATTTCTGTACTGTTTCCTATTCAGGAATAACTATTTTTTTCCACAATGCTAAAAATCATTTGAGAACAGAAGGTGTACTCCATGAATAACTGAAGACTCAGGGACACCTGATTTTATCTAAGTGAAATCGTACATGAAGCAGCCATTCATGTCAAAGTCACATAATACAGTTTGTGAATTAAAAATTAATGCAATTAAAACTATCAAGAAAGTGAGAGGAATACAGTTTTCAGGGTCTCGTAAAGCCAAAAGCACACAATATACTGCAGTTTTGAAATCTTGGGGTGACTACCACTATGTGAAGTGTTACTCACAATCTTCAAATACAAACTTTGCATCTGCACATTTATTTCTTGCAGTCTGCTCGTTCTGAGGAAGATTTTTTGTAATGGTACAGTACAGAAACTTTGCAACGACAATTAATTAAATCAAATTGTCTTAATTAGGAACGCTATCACGTAGATTGAGAACTAGCTAAAACGATGTAAACAGAAATAGCGCTAAAACCCGAAACAGAGAAAAAGGTCTTGCCGATTTGTGTGAGGATTGATATCAGATTTTGGTTTATTTAGCATTTAAAGTCCTGCAATAAGGAGTGAATAGCACGTCAGTGACATTTTTAATTGATACTACGCTGCAAAGCTATGTGATCATTACTGAAGATGGAAAAATTCTACAGAAGAGATCTAGCCATATTGGTAACCTGGGCAGATAGCGAAATGAGAATTTCTTGTGACACAGTGCAGCTATGGAATATTCCTCAATTCTAGGAAGAGATTTTTTAGAAAGAGTAATTTATTAGATGTCAGATGTAATTCAAATAAGATAGGATCCAAATAATACTAGTTGCTTCCACTTGATTTTTCTCTCGTTTATCACTCTGACATATTCACATGGAATCCTAGGTTTACTTTAGCAGAAACCAGTAGACAAAGCTATCTTTAAAAAAACCACAAAACCCACAAAAAAATCCCTCATGTGTTTTCCATTACGGTTCCGGTATTTAATCTTGTTTATAATAGTCCGCTAGATCAGGCTGGCTAAATCACCTTAGTTATGCCTTTTATACCTTTGATTATCATCTTTTTCAAGGATGATACATGTCTAACTCTCACTGGTTACACAAGCCACTCAGTTATACTTACGTCAAATTTCATCAACAAACATTACCTCAGCATGATTACAGTAACAGAATTCAATTTTGCACTTATTAGCCACAATTAATTCTAGCAAGCAAAATATGTACTACTTTATCAAAAGTACAATTCCTCATTTTTCATCTTCTAATAAATAAAGGTACTACATCCTTTTTAAATGTATACATTATTCAATTAATTTATCTATAGCAAGCCACTTGGGTCTCTATTTCTTTTGCTAAAAATGAATAAAATTATACAGGGTCACTAAGTTTATTAACAGTCATCTCTGAAAATAACAATGGGATTCAAATTAGAAATGCAAATGAGCAAAACTAATTAGATGATGGCATAGGTACTTTCTAAGGTCTTGTGTACATAATAAAATAAGATTATGTACTTTGGGCTGACTAGCCCAAATGGAGATGCTCAGGGCCTAGGTGTAAATGTGTCTTTTCCATCGTGTGAGAATATATAGCTTAACTAACGGTGGCGTTACTGGTACAAACTACCTCACTAAGACAGGCCAGAAGTCTCTCCTGCATAGGGTGGCTAGCAGGGGCTGGGGCACTGGCTTATAGAAGAGGATTGTGAGATTCTTGAGAAGGATGTAGTGTTTTTTTTTTCCTGCCCACTTCTTGACCCTAAGAAGTCTTATCTAAGAGCAATATCTGCTTTTAAGTTCCTTTCCTGTGCTTGGATAGCAAAAAGGAGAACTTGTCAAGAAAGCAGGAAAAGGACTTCAGTTAAACTAGCATGTAATATTTTTATTTCTAATTTCCCGTGGCTTATTCACACATTATAAATTATAAATACATAATGAAACCACAGAGGATCAGGTACAATGCGAATACAGTTAAGGATGAGACTGTAAGACAAAAACCTTAAAAACTGCATGCGTAATGCCAAGACTAGGCTAGTGACTCACACAGTGTGCCGTGTCGGTCTGCCCACCCAACTCCATGCTTTTATTTTGGTTTCCATTTTGAAAACCTTTTAAAGATCATTTCATTTTCAAAACAAGACTAGCTGAACAACAATCAATTACATATTTTGTGTTTGCTTTTGAACAGAGTTTTGGACGTTATGGATAGAATTTTGTTTTCTCTGTGGCAAAGCAGGTAATCAATTAAAGCGTTTGTTTCATCTGTGCTTAACAGCAACAAAAAAGATAGGTTTTCAGCTGAATTTTACAAATGTCAGAGAAACGCTTTTGAAAAACATTATCTGAAATACTATTTTATACAGGCTGCTGAGAGATTAATATATTGTCAAGGCAATAAGCTACATGCTGCTGATTTTTTTTTCCAGTACTTTAAGAGAATCTTGGTGATATATGCTTCTCCAAATGCTAACATTTAGAACAATTATTGCACTGTTTTTATCAATTTATTAAATCTAAAAAGAATCTTTTCTTATTAGGTATGCTGAACCTTGATACAACAAACATCAAACAAGCAGGGAATAATTAACTACATTATCATGAAACTTTCATTTCACAATCTGCATCATATTTCTCTAAGATCCTTTCACATTACATAACCATAAGCTGGTAAGTTTGTTTCAAAGGGGTTTTTTTCTTTGGGTTTTTTTCGGTTTTTAAGCAAAAGGCCTTCTCCTTTTTCTGTTTCCTTATTCATAATTTTTTCCAGTGACATAAATAAAATCCTAAAATTACTATTTCATTCACTGTCATAAAATTATCTCATCACATACTTTTTCATCAGAAGTTACTTATCTCAAGATAGATAATTTGTCAGGAAAGAGTAATCAGGAACAGAATACTCCTAGCACAGCACTGTTGTATGGCACCACCTGAAGAGATATGCACTTTATCATAAAAGCAGTTGGACTACAAAAAACAATCTTCAGTTTTGTCTCTCATTCTTTAATTCATATGCAAAATATTTGCAACTTTTTCTAGTTATAATGCCATCTTAGGATAACCACTAGAAAAATCAAGTTTAGACACGCAAGGGATTGCAGCTGAGTAATGTATTGAACATGTTGGACTCTTCAGAAGTGTCTTTCAGAAATGAAAGTTATCAATGAATTGATGTTTATCTGCTATATCTGATAGCATCACTGTCCACAATAGATGTCGTCAAAATATCACTAATAAGAAGCCTGCTGTATTTATGCTGAGGTTCAGATTTGATTTTTTCCACTAAAATCAGATGTAAATAGCTGAACACATTGACTCTAGTGAAATAATGTTATTTACTTAGTGTTTTAAATGTAAATTTAATGCCTGGATGGTACTGGATTCAATGACACTGTTCGAATTTTTTTTCATCAGAACTGACAAAAATACAATAAAAATGTCAATTACAGGAATATTTCCTAAAATAATTATAAAATATGTATATAAATATAAAATATGTATTTACTTAGTGTAATATTATTTTGTATACATTGAAATCAAAATACATATGGATCTATCGAACAAGTCCTTCAAAGAAACAAGGGTTGTTTATTACTTTTCACTAGTTTAAGAAGAGGACATTAAAGAAAAGCTAAGTCCTCATCTTCTGAAGTATTCCAGTAGCTGATTTAAAGAATTTTGACAACTGATCTGCTGAGGGTAGTTTTCAGTAAAAACTGAAAGAAAGCCTAGTAATTCTCCTGTTCTAGTTCTTAAACAAGACCATTTCTACCTTTTACAGACCCAGTAATCCAACACCAGATAAATCTCAGTATCAGAAACAGGATTAAAATGTAACGCCTGGCCTTCAAGACTGTAATATGAGACTCTCACTACATAAGGAGACTATTTTGTCTCATTAACTATAACAAGTTTATTACCCAGACCATCAGCATTTAAAAGGATTTAGGGTTTCCATATCCAAGGTGGCTGGTTAATAACAGTCCTTAGAGATTACGCTAACTAAAAATACAGCAGTTTAGTCTTCTGCTAGTCTATAGAGAGAAAAGGGCACTGTGATTTATAGGATTAAGGACTGAATATAGCTTAACTCAAAATCTTGGTTCTAAGGCTTCTTATGATAAATTGTGTCACACTCACTCAAATTTTTTCATGTGATTATTATTTTACCAAGAGGACTCTTTTGAATAACCATCAGCACTATAAATCCTCTTTTAGCCCTGCCTTCCTGAGAAAAAGAATGTGAACTTTTGGAAAAATTTCTTCAACAATTTCTGATTAACTACCAAGTAGATACCATGTAAATGATGTCTTTACAACATCACATTTTACATTTACAAGAGTACTTCCTCCTCAACAATAATTTAGCCTTGTGACTGAAACCTTGATATTCATCAAGCTCTGGGGTAAAGACCTTCACGTTAGTGCATCTACATCAAAACTCACATATCATTAAGCAACTAAATAGACTATTGCTAACACTTTACATTTAATCATGAACAACGTGTTTTTCCTAAGCCTTGACTGTTAGAATAAGGATACCTGCCTTTAAAAAGCTTTCAGTATTCATAATTCTGAAGAAATATCTAAAAATATTGCACAAAATGAATCTTGCGTATTTCTTATATATATTTGTCGTGGTTTAACCCCAGCCGGCAACCAAACACTGCACAGCTGCTTGCTCACCCTCCCCCCAACAGTGGGATGGGGGAGAGAATCTGAAGAGCAAAAGTAAGAAAACTTGTGGGTCAAGAAAGGAACAGTTTAATAATATTAATAATAATAGTAATAATTTTTAATTAAAAGGAAAACAACGAGAGAGAGAGACAGAGAGAGAAACAAAACCCAGGAAAACCAAGTGATGCAACCGCTCACCACCCGCCGACCGATGCCCAGCCAGTCCACGAGCTGCGATCGCTGCCCCCCAGGCAACTCCCCCCAGTCTATATACTGAGCATGACATCATATGGTATGGAATAGCCCTTTGGTCAGTTTGGATCAGCTGTCCTGGCTGTGCCCCCTCCCAGCTTCTTGTGCACCTGGCAGAGCACGGGAAGCTGAAAAAGTCCTAGTCAGGGTAAGCACTACTTACCAGCAACTAAAACATCAGTGTGTTATCAGCATTCTTCTCACACTATATCCAAAACACAGCACTATGCCAGCTACTAGGAAGAAAAGTAACTTTATCCCAGCCGAAACCAGGACACCATTATAAAGCAAGTTAATACTCCTGGGTGGCTAGAATCATGAGTAATTTTTAGTATCTGGTTTCAACAATAATGTGTATGGATTATCTACTATTACAAAAACCACAACAAAATAACCCACACAAAAAGTGAAAGGATATGTTCGCTGCAGGAGGCAGAGTGTGATGGCTTTAAACAGGGGCCATACAGGTTCATTTCAATGCTTTGTCTGGAAATTCATGGCATATCCTTGCCTGGGAGAGCCCTTTACCAAGACATGGTTAAAAAAATCACTTATAAAGCATCTACTTCTTCTATCTATCCATATAACCTGTTACCTTCTCTTAAAAGATAATGTGGTAGGTTTAACTTGATTTCTTCTTGATATTCCTTGTTAGCTCTTACTCATAACCCTGTTTTTTTTCCTAGGTGCTGGCAAGGAGTTTAATTATTCTCATAAATTAATTTATATTGACAGCACTATAATTTTCTTGCTGTTCCATTTTAAAGTTTCCCTTAAAGCAAAAAGATTCTTTTTCCAGTTTTCTGGAACCTTTCCTGTTATCTTTGAATGATGAACAGTCAGCCTCTGAGACTGTTTCAATCATACTTTTGAAACCTTTGAACCAATTTTATCTGATTTAGCCCATTCAAAACACAATTTGTTCAAATATCCAAATCCACCTTTCTTTAGTGTGATACAAAATATTTGTTGTGGATAGTAATTGTGCTACTCATATTGAGAACATCCAACTGCATAAATTGGAGAAGACTGAACAAGAAAATATTTATTAGTTTTGTTGGCATTATATTTCAAAGAGCTTTCCAGGACCACTGAGCAGCAGATCAACACTTTCCTTAGTTTGCCTTTTACTGCTAATGCACTCATAGAATTACTTATTATCTTTTATGTGTCCTGGTAGTTATATTTCATTTTGTGCTTTGGCCTTTCTCTGACTTTGTCCATGCATGCTCTTAAAATAGAGAGAATTCCAATATCAAGAAGAGTTTTATTATTTCTACATGGTCTGCTTGCGCTTAGGTGGTAGTTGGGGGAATAGCTGTAAATGAGGTGGGACAGGAAACAGGTAAATTGATTCTGTCCACCACATAAAATTCTCTTACCCTCTGAAACAAGATACTTGTATCCGAGCTGCTTACTGCAAATGGTCCTTGGCCCATGCTAAACCCTAACCTCTGCACGGCCATGATTTGTGACAATGGCCACTGGCCTGGGCTGTAACTATGGCAGGAATAGCAATTTAACAGATCTGGGTTTATGTAGGTCACCGTATGTGAGTGTTCTGGACTGTGTGCCCTCTGTTTATTAGTGTAGAAATATGTAGTTATTTTCTTATAAGGATGCTTATTATTACAGTATTTAGCTGAAGAAAATTGGAATTGAGATCACAAAATCTTTTTTTTTTTTTAACTTATCAGGCATTACACCTTGCAAGAAAAAAAAGGACCACTCTGAAGGCCTCTCATTGTATATTGTATTAGCAAATCTGCACTGGTAGATTATGGGATTTCTGAGACTCATTCTTAAAAACCAAGGCTGAATGGCACAAAACAACTCATTATTTCCAGGTTCAATTTACAAAATCACTTATTCTACAAATTGAGAACAGGGCAGGCTATTTACCTTTTGTGTCTTAAATCAAACTCTACATCCTGAAGGACCTCTTAAGGAAAAGAAAAAAAAATTACGCATTTAACTTCCGACAATTGCTAAGTACCGGGAAATGAGACTATTGTAACACCCTTCTGGTTTGCTTCCCTGTCCTTTTCTGGAAGAAACCCTACAGCTAGAAAGAAAATGAATTAACAGAAACAAAATGCATAAGGATGCAAACTCTTACATCCATAGTACAGCAACCCCATAATTGTCACTAGACTTCTACCAGAACTGTTTAAGAACAGAATGGGTTCTATATAATGCACTTTATGAAAAGCCTGGCTTTCATCATTACGTAACTCATGGACAAATAGAAACTAGCCCTGGACTTCAGCTTTAGGGGAGAACAAACAAACAAAAACCAGGGGGAAAAAAAAAGAAAAATCAAAACCCCGAAAGCTAATTTAAACGCTAGGAAATGGGCAAACATAGGTCAGACTCCATAGTGCCCATTCCATTTGGTCTACAGTCTTGACTATCACTGAATAGACTATTGTAGCCCTACTACTTTAGAATAGACTATTTCAGCTGGAAGGGACCCACAACAATCATCTAGTCCAACTGCCAACCACTGAAGTCACTAACGTTTCATCAGGTACTCCAAAAATTCACTAGTTGTCTAAGTTTCAGCTAGGCAAACCTACATGATGCACATGTTTCTGCCACTGGCCATATGGATAATATAGCTTTATACTGCTGACATCACTGAACAGCTTAATATCCACCTCATTGCTAAGCCTCAACAAGGTTTGAAAACCAAGTTACCTTCAACTACAGTATGACCCATTAAACATGCAGAGAGTACATTTAATGTCTTCCATCCCAGTCTCCTCCTACACTCTTCCCCTGTCCTCTGGAAAGCCAGAATTTGTATCCATTCAAAATCAATCTCAAGGGAATGCTCAAGCCTAGTAGCAGGGGGATTTTTTTTTTGGTTGGTTGGTTTATTGCCAAGGAGAAAAGAAAGAAAAAAAAAAATCCTTGTATTAGGCCAAAAGAATTTCACAGTGGTGATTTCCAAAGTGGGATAAGCACCTCTGCATGCTCAAGAATGAATCTTGTCTTTTGAGAGTGTTTTGCTGTCTCCTCCTCATGATTGTCTTCAAAGGCTCTCCAGTGAGCTGCTTGACTTCTGTGAACTCTACTTAAGTTTCCTGTGTAGTGGATAGGGGAGTAGGGGCATCAAACATAAATTTTAGAAAACAGTTGGGCACCTAAAATTAAATTTTGTAATGCAGAGTGTTTCATTGTCATTGTCCTTTGTATGAACCTAGTCCATAGCACCTAAATACTTGATTTGCATAGATAGAGGTTTATAAATGGAAAAAAGTGCATGCACAAATTGAGGCAAGCTTGAAATTGTCTGAAAATTGCTCTGTATCAGTAGAAGTTAGACTCAGACAAAGAAAGAGGCTGTAGGAAAGAAAACAGAATGGAAGCATATGCTCCAAGTGCATCAAGAAAGGCAGACATAAAGATGCTAAAGGAAGAGAACTTAGTTAAAAAGAAAAAGTAATAGGAAAAAAACCCCCACAATTGAAGGGGAAGAAAAAGTTTTAATAAGTTAGGCAAACGAGATTGAAAATGGTGTTAATTATGCCTAGCATCATAAATGGCAATTAAAAAAAGCAGAAACAGTGGATGCAATATAGTTGTTTTAAGTTGTTAGTGTAGCAGAAACTGCAGCACATCCCATCATCTAGGAACAATTACCAGCTGTTGCCATCAGGGAAATCATCTTTTCTTCACCATTCTACTGTACAAAACCTATGTCCAAAACAACCAGCTGTGATTAAGAGGGTGAATGGAACTCAGAATACGTAAGTTCCATTTTTTTATTCTTTCTCAGTGTTCTGCAATCAGAATCCTATCCCTTCTTTTCCTTTCTCCGATACCTTTCCCAACCATTTCTTCCCTAAACTCCTGGTTCATCCCATCTGCCTTACTACTAGGATTACATTTTATTCTGTGTAAAATGTTTTGGACTGATTTCTAAGAATTATACACAGGGGAAATTAAACAAAACAGATTGTTATCTTTTGGAAATTGTTCTGGTTTATGTCAGGCAAAAATATATTTCTACTGACTGGAAAGAAGAGAAATGGAGAGGGCAGACTGTGGCAGAGAATAATCTACATTCTGAAGCTGACATAGACCTTGACAAGAGTAAAAACTGTATTTTCTCCTAGTTTTAATAAATGAAAGTCCTTTTGAGGACTATGATCTATGATGGTATTTTAACCATTACTCAGCAAGATATAGAAGAACATAACAACATAGGGCAGGATGTCACTGATATAATCAGCACCATTAATACCATGATGATTTGACATTAAATGCAATTAGGAGGGGACATTTTTATGCTGCTGCTTTTTTGTTGTTATTGTTAGTTTAATAATCTCATCTTTGGTAGGCATGTTTACTCATACAGACTTTGTGTCTCTGTGCTTCTGAATGGGAATCTGACATTCAGACACAGATCCAGCCTCCCGCGTTTTGATCTAATGGAGACAAACCTAATACAGTTAAGCAGTAGGCTGCCAGCAGCCCTTTCAGATCAGTTTATGATCTCATATGGCATTATCTTAAAGATACATTTGTATTGTTTCATTGAATCTGCCTTCTAAGACTACCAGTTTATTTTTTTTATATATATATACATATAGTGGCTTAGCAGACAATGGCT
>VYZW01060844.1:0-11964 GCA_013401315.1 Balaeniceps rex
CTTCCAACCCAAAGCATTCTATGATTCTATGATTTTTTTGGCCACAGCATGCAGGTCTAACTGCCAGTGTTACCTTCTAATGGACAAAGTTTCTCAGCTATCAAGGTTTTAAAACTCCCACCGCTCTTGAACATCCAGTTCTCAGGCACGTTCATTCTTCTCATTCATCTTTGCGTATCCTTTGCTCTGTGCTGTCACCCAGCCTCAGTGAAGCCTGCTTATGGAGATGTGTCACAAATTATAACACAGTTAAGAGTAGAATCTGTTTAAGAACACAACTATCTCCCTAGCTGATCTCTTTGTTCTGAGCTGACTGATTTTTCTCCCTGTGTTAAAAGTACAACTGTTTCTTTGACTCCCTCTTTTGATCGTATCTGCTCCTTAGCAAGTGTTTTATTCCACCACTGTTGATAGCCGGTATCAACATTGCATTGCAGCAGATGTGGGGGCTTGTTAAAATACATGCTTTACAATGTTCCTGAAAAAATTACCTTTAGTATATTACAACTTGTAGTAAATATGACTGCTATAAGAATTGTAACTCACATAAAACTAATTCAGTACATTCTTTCCTACCCAGAGAATATTAAACACCAACATCCTGTTAATCAACTGTCAAAAAAATTACTTTAATGACTTCTAAAACAGTGTCTCTTCTGGGAACAGTATCTCAGCTGTCATATGTGATCACAAAAGTCAGTTGCATTAAGGTATATCATGAACTGTAGGCTTGCTCCCTGCAATACTTTGCTGGGAGTTTGTTGGGAGTCTAATAATTACTGGGAAACTTTATACTGCCAAGGGCCTGATTGTAATACTGACGGACAGGTAGCCAGTCAAACACTCTAGCTTAAGTTCCTCCCCATGTTGAAATCACTTCCAGCAGCAGCCTATTTTCCTTGGTAATCTGTCATCTAAATCTAAATCAGGTATAGCCCCAGACCAGCTGAATACTCATGAGGCTCAGACCTGCTAGTATTAGGAGGTTGTGTCACGTCAGGGAGAAAAGGAATAAAAGGAGAAAGGGATAAAACCAGGCTCACTAGAGAGAAGCCTGGGGATGGCATGCCAATGTTTGAGAGATGGTGTGCTAATGAGGTCCTTCAGTCTGCTGTCTCAGAGGAGGTAGGGGATGGAGATCCATGTGGCAGCAAAGATGCAAGTGTTATTAATGTATTAGAAACCATGGAAGCGCATGAGAATGGTCACGTAGGAATTAGGGCTTCTCCCCCCAAAAAGGTGGCAGGATCAATAGCCGAACTGAAGTGCATCTACACCAATGCACGCAGCATGGGCAACAAACAGGAGGAGCTGGAAGCCATTGCGCAGCAGGAAAACTATGACATAGCATCACGAAAACATGGTGGGATGACTCGCACAACTGCAGTGCTGCAATGGATGGCTATAAACTCTTCAGAAGGGATAGGCACGGAAGGAGAGGTGATGGGGTAGCCCTGTATGTTAGGGAGTGTTTTGGTTGTCTAGAGCTTAACTATGGTGATGATAAGGTTGAGTGTGTATGGGTAAGAATCAGGGGAAAGGCCAACAAGACAGATATCATGGTGGGAGTCTGTTATAGACCACCCAACCACAATGAAGAGGCAGACTAAATACTCTGTAAGGGGCTGAGAGAAGTCTCACAATCGCTAGCCCTTTGTTCTCATGGGGGACTTCAATTTACCAGGTGTCTGCTGGAAATACAATACAACAGAGAGGAAACAGTCTAGGAGGTTCCTGGAGTGTGTGGAAAGTAACTTCCTGACACAGAAGCTGAGGGAACTGGGGCTGTTTAGCCTGGAGAAAAGGAGGCTCAGGGGAGACCTTATCACTCTCTACAACTACCTGAAAGGAGGTTGTAATGAGGTGGGTGTCGGTCTCTTCTCCCAAGTAACAAGTGATAGGATGAGAGAAAATGGCCTCAAGTTGCGCCAGGGGAGGTTTAGACTGGATTTTAGGAAACATTTCTTCAGTGAAAGAGTTATCAAACATTGGAACAGGCTGCCCAGGGAAGTGTTTGAGTCACCCCCCCACCACAGAGGTATTTAAAAGATGTGTAGATGTGGTGCTTAGGGACGTGGTTTAGCGGTGGACTTGGCAGTGCTAGGTTAACGGTTGGACTTGATGATCTTAAAGGTCTTTTCCAACCTAAACAATTCTATGATTCTATGATTCTATGATCTCCAACAAGGAATGAATATGATTTACCTTGATATGAGCTATGTTAAAAGCATTACAGTCTTCAGCAATTAATTTCAGTTTCAACGGTGCTGTTTTTTTCTCTAATAACTTCTGATACATTTCTAAAAACCACATTAGATAAGCATAGAGGAGAGAATTTGCAAAGACAAGAAAGAAAAAAGGGCATGCCTAAGAACTATCTTCACACTGCAGGGTGATATTTTTAGATTTCGTATTCTGGAACTCTGAATGTTTTAGAAATCAATGTGCAGTCAGTCAGGCGTGCATAAAAGTCACAAACTAAAATGAACCAGCTGGACACAGGAATTAGACACAGGGATACAAACAATTGAATGAAGACACAACTCTACAGTCAAATATAGCTTTACAGAATTCCTCAGCTCAGAACAAATTCTTAGTTACTGACTATAGTAAATACATTCCTGCTGCTAAAAGATTTCCCAGACTTCTTAGGGATGAGAAGATACTTTAATCCAAAATCCTCATATTTGCCATGGGTCAAAAAGAGAGGAGAATTCTAAAGTAAGGTGGGTTCAGAATGACCTGGTATTACCATTAAGGTTGAGCAAAAATAAAATGCATCTTGAAATGAGAAGATGTGAACATGGATTGAGATACAACTGCTGCACAGGCACAGTTAATACAATTGTAATTAACAAAAGGGAAGTAGGAAGAAAAAACAAAAGTGTGCCCCATATAAAAAACAGGTTGCATCTGAGAACACAAGAATGATTATATATTTAAAAACCTGGTTTTTAAACTTCTGAGGCTGAGGGCCTAAACATCAGACCAATTCAAACCAGTCTTACCACTTCTAAGAAAACATGATCTGGTTTCAGTAAAATCTTCATGTTATGTCTTACCTTAAGATTCACAGTTTTTTGAATGTGCTAAACATTGTCTTACTACTGTAAGAAATTAAGCTTAAATACGTTCTGATTACAGTTTTAGTCTAGCAACAGACGTGCTGTTTTCACCAAGGAATGGTTCTGATACTGAAAGAAAACATAAAAAAAAAAAAAANTGGTTGTCTAGAGCTTAACTATGGTGATGATAAGGTTGAGTGTGTATGGGTAAGAATCAGGGGAAAGGCCAACAAGACAGATATCATGGTGGGAGTCTGTTATAGACCACCCAACCACAATGAAGAGGCAGACTAAATACTCTGTAAGGGGCTGAGAGAAGTCTCACAATCGCTAGCCCTTTGTTCTCATGGGGGACTTCAATTTACCAGGTGTCTGCTGGAAATACAATACAACAGAGAGGAAACCGTCTAGGAGGTTCCTGGAGTGTGTGGAAAGTAACTTCCTGACACAGAAGCTGAGGGAACTGGGGCTGTTTAGCCTGGAGAAAAGGAGGCTCAGGGGAGACCTTATCACTCTCTACAACTACCTGAAAGGAGGTTGTAATGAGGTGGGTGTCGGTCTCTTCTCCCAAGTAACAAGTGATAGGATGAGAGAAAATGGCCTCAAGTTGCGCCAGGGGAGGTTTAGACTGGATTTTAGGAAACATTTCTTCAGTGAAAGAGTTATCAAACATTGGAACAGGCTGCCCAGGGAAGTGTTTGAGTCACCACCCCACCACAGAGGTATTTAAAAGATGTGTAGATGTGGTGCTTAGGGACGTGGTTTAGCGGTGGACTTGGCAGTGCTAGGTTAACGGTTGGACTTGATGATCTTAAAGGTCTTTTCCAACCTAAACAATTCTATGATTCTATGATTCTATGATCTCCAACAAGGAATGAATATGATTTACCTTGATATGAGCTATGTTAAAAGCATTACAGTCTTCAGCAATTAATTTCAGTTTCAACGGTGCTGTTTTTTTCTCTAATAACTTCTGATACATTTCTAAAAACCACATTAGATAAGCATAGAGGAGAGAATTTGCAAAGACAAGAAAGAAAAAAGGGCATGCCTAAGAACTATCTTCACACTGCAGGGTGATATTTTTAGATTTCGTATTCTGGAACTCTGAATGTTTTAGAAATCAATGTGCAGTCAGTCAGGCGTGCATAAAAGTCACAAACTAAAATGAACCAGCTGGACACAGGAATTAGACACAGGGATACAAACAATTGAATGAAGACACAACTCTACAGTCAAATATAGCTTTACAGAATTCCTCAGCTCAGAACAAATTCTTAGTTACTGACTATAGTAAATACATTCCTGCTGCTAAAAGATTTCCCAGACTTCTTAGGGATGAGAAGATACTTTAATCCAAAATCCTCATATTTGCCATGGGTCAAAAAGAGAGGAGAATTCTAAAGTAAGGTGGGTTCAGAATGACCTGGTATTACCATTAAGGTTGAGCAAAAATAAAATGCATCTTGAAATGAGAAGATGTGAACATGGATTGAGATACAACTGCTGCACAGGCACAGTTAATACAATTGTAATTAACAAAAGGGAAGTAGGAAGAAAAAACAAAAGTGTGCCCCATATAAAAAACAGGTTGCATCTGAGAACACAAGAATGATTATATATTTAAAAACCTGGTTTTTAAACTTCTGAGGCTGAGGGCCTAAACATCAGACCAATTCAAACCAGTCTTACCACTTCTAAGAAAACATGATCTGGTTTCAGTAAAATCTTCATGTTATGTCTTACCTTAAGATTCACAGTTTTTTGAATGTGCTAAACATTGTCTTACTACTGTAAGAAATTAAGCTTAAATACGTTCTGATTACAGTTTTAGTCTAGCAACAGACGTGCTGTTTTCACCAAGGAATGGTTCTGATACTGAAAGAAAACATAAAAAAAAAAAAAAAGGGAAATGTGATCTTCTCTAAAGTATATTTGTGTGGTAAACTAGCATCTTTGAAAATAAAGGATTGTAGAGCTGGGATCATGAGTTACCTTTTCACCAGCGGGCCATGTGAAATACTTCATGAAAATGAGAGTGGATATGCACTTCTCTGAAAGACAGGAGGAAACTCTCCAAAACTAAACAGAACATTTCTCCCTAGAAATTATTCAGACTGGGCCTATACAAGTTAGTTTATTCAGAGTTTAAAGATGTTGTGGATTAACCCCGGTCGGCAGCTAAGTACCAAACAGCTGCTCGCTCACCACCACCCCACCAACCAGTGGCATGGGGGAGAGAATCAGGAAAAAAAAGTAAAACCCGTGGGGTGAGATAAAGACAGTTTACCAGGACAGCAAAGGAAGAGAAAAAAAAAAAAAAAGAAAAATAATAATAATAATGGAATATACAAAACAAGTGATGCACAATGCAATTGCTCACCACCCACCGACAGATGCCCAGCCAGTTCCTGAGCAGCGATCGCTGCCCCCCAGCCAACTCCCCCCAGTTTATATACTGAGCATGACCTTGTATGGTATGGAATACCCCTTTGGTCAGTTTGGGTTAACTATCCTGGCTGTGCCCTCTCCCAGTTTATTGTGCACCTGGCAGAGCATGGGAAGCTGAAAAGTCCTTGACTAGTATAAGCACTACTTAACAACAACTAAACCATCAGTGTGTCATCAGCATTATTCTCATCCTAAATCCAAGCCACAGCACTATGCCAGCTACTAGGAAGAAAATTAACTCTATCCCAGCTGAAACCAGAACAAAAGACCAGATAGGCTGCACAGAATTTTTCTTTTGTTTCAATGGTCTTTTTTCCTGTATTCAAAAAAGTCTTTGACAAATCTAAATCTGATGCAGCTTCTGTAATATAGAAAATTCTTAAGCAATTTCATGCAGACTTCATAGGAAGGAGAAAGCATTGTCTATTGTGATAGACAATGAAATAAAAGATAGGTGTTTAATAGGCACTCGTCATCCTCGGCAAAAGGGTAAAGTAATAAAATGGCTTCTGCCAAAGTCTTCTGGCAGCCTGAGAAATGCCTAATGCTCAAAGAAAAGAAGCAGGTTCCTGAAATGACCCTCCAAAGCCCTCCCAAAAGGGCTACCATCCATATTCAGATCTGTTAGCAGAAAGTTGGCAAGTGGACTTTATTTTCCTGGCCAAAGTGCCAGCTGACTCATGTCTATCCTGTTCAAGTCTCAAAGCCTTGGAGTAGACGTACGCACTGTCTGTGGCAAATTTCTCCATGGTTGGAGCACTTTTGCATCTGGACAACAACATACATGAATCCCTCTATCACATTTACCTAACACATAATCTGTGATCATACCAGCATGCCTTTATTAGGCTTTATAAGGCTTTAGAGGTTTGATAAAATTGGCTGAAAAAAGGGAAAGGAACTGGGAAGGGTGCGATGCTCAGGAAAGTTTTCCCTGTCTCAAGGCACTGTGTCCCACCTGACTCCTGGCCACCATATCAGCTCACACACTCTACAGCCAACTTGTCTTCCTGCTTCTCCTCCCCTTCTATCCCTACCAATTCACATTAAGATATAGTCTTAAGACACACAGTGTTGACCAAAGCAGAGTCCACTTTTCTGAGCAAGTATTTTAACTCCATAAGGGCACATGCAAATGAAACATATCATATATCAACATATCATATATCAACATACCATAGAGTGATACCACCCATGGTGGACTGAGAGCTTTGGGTCAGGGAAGAATATGCAAAGCCATAAGACTTTGTGAAATATCGTCTGCATGGACTACATGGGCCAGAAAAGCCAGATATAGCGCGAGCCTTATTTATACTGTAAGCAGCGGTGAGGGCATATGCTTTAGCATTTAGTCCATCCCCAGATTTCCCTTGGCTAATGACCTACTTAGTTCACCCCAGAAAGCACATTAGTATGAATTCATTATGGATGATCAGGAGCCATAGCATCCACCAAGAGATACACCAGCATAAACTTCCCAGTATTGAGATTTTTCTTGACATTCATCTCCCTGGAACTGGTACAAGTTTCCAAGCCAAACCAGACAGACGTTAGGAAAATGAGTGAAGGCGTTTCTATCTAGTTACTACGATGTTCCCGCTTTCTCATAATAGGTGGAAAGAGAACAGGCATATAGAACATTGGATGCCTCAGGTTAGAAAGAATATGAAATAGTTCAGCAACCGTTTTGAAATGTAGGCTGGAAAGGATTAGGGCTTTACAAAAGGTTGTTAATTCTAAAATATCTGAATACTTTAACGTGAATCTGAGTGCTTTCAAGCCTGCATGTCTGCATCATAAACTTTTGAAAATGGTTCATAAGAGCAATAATACCAGAGAGATTTACCGTTACTGCAGTTCCTCCTTGCTTTAGAAGAACGTTCTCTACTTGCCTCAGGCCATTAAATAATAAACCAATAATTACCAGAAAATTCCTTGGGAACTGTTGCTTCATTATTAAAGCAGGATAAGGTTAAAAAAAAAAAGGAATTTTCAGAAATTACTTCACATAAAAAATAAACAAATCTGATTTCTTTCCAATGCAAATTTTGTGTTTGCGACTCACTCCATGTGCTACAAAGGAGAAATAACCTAAAACATAATGGGTGAATTAAAGCGAGGTTTGCAGTCTGAGGAAAAGAAGTGTCGGTTAGAACCAGCTTTCTAAATAAACCAGGGATTACAGTGTGGATGAAGCATACAGCAGGCAGCCTGCAAATGGAGGTCCACAGTTGCTAGGTTTTAGCTAAGTACCACCTTACAGAGTCTCTTTGCTATTCATCCTCTCAGCTGCTCTTTTACTTTCCTTACCACGAATTCTCTCACTGTGCATTTCACAAAGAGATGATGTATGGGATTCAGCTAAGCAAGCAGGGTCATACGAGACACTGCGGTGTGCTCTGCTGGACACCTGCAAAGGCACAGGCATCCACTGTTCCTCTGCCTACCTGTCCTTGTAGATTTTTTGGCTGCCCTGAGCATCCTAAATCATACCAAATGTCTCTGCTTAGCCCTGTGAACCCTGCCCTGTGTGTCTGATCCCCAGTTCCTCAGTGAGGCAAGAGGCCCCAAAACCAAATCAGAGAGCCAGGTAGCTGAATAGCAGGCTGAACTGTACTGACACCAGGTGATGAAAAACAACAAGGCTGCTTTGAGATGACTCTTCCCAATGTTACAGGCGATCTCAGGAGTACTCCTGAAATGGCTGTTTGACCATTCCAAGCTCAGCACAAGTGTGTGCGTGTTTCTACATTTCTTTTAACCACTCCTAATCAAATATTCTCAATCATAGGAAAGATACAAAGACCTGCTAGATCAGTCAAAATACAATCTAAGAGCTGAGTGTATGAGCACTTTGATACAAAGAGAAGCCTGTTGTAGGTAATAGTCTCAAGTGCAACTTTGCAAATTAGGTAAGCTCTTGAAGTTTGAGATACAAATTATGCACTGACTCTGAGTAAATGGAAGCCAGCTAAAGGTAAATAAAGCTGGCTGACCAAAAGTAACACAGGAACATTTTCTTTTAAAGGCTGCAAATGAAAAAAGGAAAGATGAAAGATAAGATTTTCCACAGTGCTGCATAATGGCCCAGCTCTCTGCTTTCTTGAATTTTGCAAGAGTCTTACTGTTTACTTGGTGTAAACAGTGTGCTCAGAGCTATTAAGTTTTCAGGGATCACAGATTTGTTTCAAACTAAATGTAATGTGAAGCAAAATACTAATGATTTCTAATTGTATTACTGCATTAGGATTGTTCAGTAACAAAATAAACAATTCTTTGACTTCCTTCTCATTAAGTTCATAGCTTAAAACACACAGCATAAAGTGGTGCCAGTATAATAATCTGGACATCATTGAGGATAACAATTCTAAATGATCCACAATGGAATTTACAAGGGCTAAACACCTACTGATGTTGTATTCTACCACATGTTCTTCCTGTCCATGTGTATTTATAAACCTACTGTAAGGCAGAAAAAATGAAATTGCTAGAATCTTTTCAGCATACTTACAAAAATACCGTTGGTCTCCTGCTCATACTTAACCTGGTCAAAGTGCTCCTGAAAATATTGTAGCTAAGGAATATTGCCCCTGCATAAAAACTGCCCAGAAATAGCTTATTAGACAAATTACCATATTCATCTGAGCTGTTTGCCCAAGAATACTCACCCATGTAAGAAATTGTTCTAACATGTTCTATAGTTTATGAATGAGCTCTCTCTATATAGCATTGCATTACACAATTAAAGCTATTACTGTAAAATGCAGGAAATTGCATTCATGGTTAATTGCATAATTCATGAACTCAGGCAAAGTGTGAGCTTGGTAAATATGTAAAACTTTTCAATCAACTCAAGTAGAATGAAAGAGGAAAACACGTTATTGCTGAAGCTTTATATAGCAAATAAATGTTGAGTGGAGGAATGCATTTTGGTTTACGTTCTCGTTTAATATTACAGAGGAAAAAGTCATGAGCACGCTAAAAACAAACCTTGATATTTTTGGTTTTTTCTTATGGTGGAGATAGAAAGTTTCAAAGATTTCAACTAGTTATTCAATCTAGTGTTGATTATCTTGACTTACAAAACACCTAACTGAAAAAGTTGATAGCACTGTACACTTATTTACATTTTTATTACTTTTGATAGGATCAAAGGGTGAAATAGGAAGAGATAACTATCTCTGAGGCACAAATATCTTTGAAAGTTTAGAATTGAATATTAAATGGAATATACAAGTCTGAGTTTTATGTAACAATCCCTGTTTCTTTTCATTTTAAAGACAGATTACGTATAAACACAGAAAAAAAAATCTTTATTCAAAAGAACATTAATATATTGCTAAAATTAATTTTTATCTTTTGAATGAAGATTTATTTTAGCAATCTGTTAATGATCTTTCTGATCTTGGTCATTCCAGCACTACAGTATAAGCTTATGGCTATTACTATAGGGCTTACTGGTACTTTTTGACCATGCTTAAAGTTTTTATTACATATGGTGTTCTCTTTTTTAACTTTCTAGAAGGGAACTGAATAACACTGCCATTCTTTAGAGCAGGGTTTTGAATCCAAGCAAAAGGAAAATTTTCAGACTAAGAAAATTCTCTACATTTATTCACATTTTGTTCACATACATTCTTGCTGTCCTTTCTCTTTCACATATGGATTTACCAGGAATGCGTTAGTAGCCAGTCAAAATAGAGTATAACCATGACTATTTTAAGGGGCTGACCTCACGCTAGTGCCAGAGCTCAGCCAACATACTACAGATATGAATGTCTGGAAATAACAGAACATCTACAGGAAAGCTGGGGGAAAGATTTGGGGAGAGTGCTAGTGCTCATCCATCCCTCTATAACCACCTCCAGTTCCTGTTCTGGGCTTATAGACCTTGGCAGTTTTGATATATCTTTATCTAGTCATATAAAATATGGATAGACATCAAGGCCTTAAGAGTAGCGTACTAACCTCTTTGAAACAGAAACATTCTTGCTTCAGTTGAAGTTGGAAACACTATAGGAATAATCTAAGAACCAAAGAAGCTGCCCCTCAAGTTTGATATCTACATCACTTTATTTCTATAGAAGTTGCTGATGCCTGTTGCCTTGAAATATCAGATGGCAGACTGAGGTGATTAAATATGAAGTCAACAGCTTACCTTGAGAATGGATCCCATAATTTATGCAGAAAATCATGATCTAGGAAAGAAAGGACATGAAAGCTAAATGTTGTGGCGTCGCTAGAAGACTGCAACTTTCTCTTAGATGTGTTGAGCAACTGTGTTATTTGGAACATTGTTTTATAAACTTTATCACTAATGAGCATAGCTGTGTTTTGCAGCAGATTGTTCTCTGTCAATGCATTACACATAAAAGCATCCTGCATGGAGTTACTGGTAGAGTACAGTTTTTACGGCTAAGAAGAATTTGCCTTCTCTTGCTGCAACAAGGCTAAGGAATTTACACAGAAAGACATTGACAGCTATGAATTAGTATGCCATAGTTAATAGTCACTCGCAGTACTTTTACACAGAATCTGAAAAGTTTACAAATTAGGAATCAAGAGTAAAAGACATGGGTTTTCCAAACTCGTACATTTATTTGCCCTGTGCTTGAAATTTAAAACGCAATTCAAGCTCCGCAGAAGAACATAGGAGATTGTAGTAATCCACTGCTGAGCCACACAATAAAAGTGAATTACAAGTCATGTTATCTGTGACAGAGCTGCCACATAAGGAACACAGTAGTGTTTATTACTGATAATGGTTCCAAGAATGTGTCCTATGGATAGTGCAATATTCTGTAGCAGATGTGAAGACTTCAGAATCAACGAATTAGTCAAAGACTTTCTTACCTAACAGTTTCCTAGTCTAACAGTATCAAATTCTGATTGATATCCATATATCCATTGATATCCATTCAGCAAACAGCAGAATAGTTCATTTTACCAGGTGTTCTGATCAACTTTCAGATTTTTAACTGCTTTGTAACCCTTAGCAGATCTCTCTCAGGAGCTGAATTCTGCGTACTTGATAAATATAGTAGCAGAATATCTAGCACAATAAAATATAAATGCAAAATACTGAAAATACTAGAACAAGAACAAATTTGCTATACAAATTACTATTCAGTAATAATGAAGTCCAGGCTTTTCAACAACACCCTGACTCTGCTCATTCCTAAACTAATCCAGGTTCTGTCATGGTTTGTTAAAAAGTAGAGCTAAAGAATTTGCCAGGGAATATACAGAATGATATCACTGAAAGAACTACTTGTCACACCAAATGATGATGCCATCCTAATGTGCATCAGAGTACTCTCCTGTCCTTACCAAGAATCAAGTGATTTTGCTGCTTTGTTTATATCATTGCATAAAAGCAGAGCAAATTTACAGCCAGAGCTTTGAGACCCAAGATGTCTGAAAGAAATAATCCTAGATGTGGAGCTTT
>VYZW01060844.1:12082-30287 GCA_013401315.1 Balaeniceps rex
GTCAAAGATCATAGTGTGTTACTACCTCTCATTAAGTGAGCAAGATGTCTGTGCATTTTGTGAAAGAACAAATTTCACTAAAAATACATTGATGCTACTCTTCCAGTATTCTAGAAAACACTGTGTTTTCTGTGTCCAGCAGATGGCAAAAATATAAACTGGTTGCTGCTGATCTTACAGTTAGGAATCCTGCTTATTTAAGGGAATTTTTTAGAATTGGCTTTAACCATTTGTTTCTTCAGATAAGAATTCCAAGTTAAAGCTCAAAATTTCCACTTGTAGAAACTATCCTTCTACAAAAAGACTTTACTAGGTTGCTTCTGTTTTTTTCTTTTTTAAATGGACATAAAAATAAAATAAAATGAAAGCTCGAAAGAGGAAAAAAGCAATTTACCCCACCTGGAAAAAAAAAAAATCTCACAAGAGAATCTGGCTTTCTGCTTCTTGAAATTTGCTTACCTGGACTTCCAGTGCTAAGGTTTGAAGTGAGTTGTTCTAGTTGATCTTTGACCACTGAAGGGCTTGTTATGTTCTTTTCCTAATAGCAGTTGTAGCAGCTGCTCTTCATATGAAGTTGTACTCAGCTTGGGTTACAACAAAAGTTTGCTGTTTTCTTATGTATCATTATTTACTGAAATGACCACCTGTTCAGTGCCACTGAAGACGTACATGAAAACTGCCCTAATGTAAAGATTTTCCAGTCTAAAATTGTTAATGCACTCCCAATACAGAATTATTCTGTAAATAATGCAACAGCCTGGCAGGGACCTCCAACCGTTCAATGAGCCTTAGGTATTCTACAGAAAATGTAGTTAATTATAGGCAATCTAATCAGAAGTTTACAGTTGACACTGGCCTTCCACAGAGAAAGGTTTAACAGCCTTAACTGATTTGTAACAACACAGAATAGAATAAGGCGTAATAGAAACAAGATATTGGAAATACCATTTAAGGCAAGTGGAGGAGATGAGATTTTGGGAGGTGAGAGAGGAAACAATAATAGCTAATCTGTATTCCAAACCTTAAGGGAATTGCTCTGCATATATCTTCACCACACCGTGCATAAAAATGGAAATGTAAATAATCTGAATACAATCTACAGACAGATGAACTTCTGAAGCTAATATACTTGAAAGAGATCAACAGTATGGAAAACAGAACTGTGCCACTTACCAGGACATCAAATATTAACGTTTCAAATGAAATGAAAAGAAATTGTTATTTCAAATGCATTTTATACAAATGAAGCAAAGACTAAAGTTCACAGCGTTAATTGCTCAAATCCTGGAAACAGTTATGAAGCAAAAGTTCATCATATAAATGACAAGTCCTGCAATTTTTCTTTAACAAGACATAAAGAGTTCACATCTGGACATTCCTCCAGGAACAGAAAACTCATCCTGTTTCTAAGTCTGGTATTTTATGTCTGATGAATCTACAATTAATTCCCCCAAAAGTTAACTTTTGAGTGGAACTTTGTACTACGCTCTACTTTGTCTCTTTATATCGAATGACTAGCCCACAAATTTTAAAACTGTATGTATTTTGTTGTAGTGAAATTTTTTATTCTCTATGGAAATTCTTATCCATTTAGTAAGCTGGAAATTAAATCATAACCATCTTTTTTGTACATGACCTGTTAGACAACTCAGGATTCATCAGAACTTAACCGTTTTATTATTAAAAGATGGTAGAAACAAACCATGTAGACAATATCCACATGCAGAAATAAGCCTAAACCTAAAACCCAAGGTTCCTAAAACTCTTATTTGATGTAGTCCTACGTTCCCAACAACACCTAAAGTTAAATGGTTCCAGGCATGTGTAGTGCACAGCTGGTAGAAAACAAGTAGGAGTCTACTGACAGAAACTTAAGCACTGAAACAGGATCTGAATATTAAATTTAGACAGCAGCTTCATGGAGATTATACAACTATCAGAACTAACTGAAAGGTGGAAACAAACCTGCAGAGATCCAGTTAAAAGCCAAGTCTCCTTTCTAAATTTACCTTCAAAGCTGGTCTTAATTAGAGCTCATCTTAACGAGGTGCATTGAGATAAACATCTTTTTAATATCAGAACTACATCCCTGTTAGAAGCTTTACCACAACAATTTCTAAACCATGTAGTAGTGGCATCACAAAAACTGAGGGTAGACCAGCATTTACGGACTTTGACATTTTACCCAGTGATTTTAGAGACTTGTGATGAGGGCAAGATAATTTAAAGGTGATTAAGACAATGTAATGAAGAATGAAAAAAAAAAAAAATCCCAGAGAAAGAGCTGAGAAAAGGAAAAAAGAAATTGGCTTAATTCACAGTTGAGAAAAACTCTTAGAACCTTATATTTGGAACAGATTCATCCATGCCTCATTTTTAATCCAGAGAACTTTGATTAAATTTCATACATCTTAAATGAGGTCTAGAAGGGGAGCTAGCGAACACAGATGTTATGGAGGAGCTGTACAGAATATACTCCCTCTTAACTAATTTCCATAAGTCATGTCAACTTTCCTAAGCTAAACACTGTAAATGTTTCCAGTACAATTATCAGAGTAATAACAATTCATTTTATTCCACACTCCAAGAATCTTGGACAACAGAGCACAGCAGATTTATGTATTCGTTATTGCCTTTTAGCGATATCTATTCAAAAGGAAAAGGAAACTCTGTTTACTGAGTTGAAAGTGAATGTAAATTACAATGCAGATTTAAGCGAAAAGGAAAAAATTCAAAATGGTTAGAACTGATACACAATGTTATTTACTCTCCTGAATCTTCCTGCTAGGCTCCAAATGAAGATGTGATATCTTTGACACAAATAATGCTACCACAGTGACATTCTGTTTACCATCAATTTATGGTTTCTCTTATCTACAAGATGAAGTTAGCTGAAAACTGTAATTCTATAAGTCACACAGAAAGCACAACAGTACTTGCATACAAGTAATAAATACTAATGTTTAGGGACATATACCCTTAGTCTGCTTGTCCTGTGTGGTGAACACACCTATGTATTTTAAGGTGCTTAGGCAGTATTCTGCAGAGATCCCGGTCTGGCCATATGTCATTGAATTTCCTTATCTAGTAGGGCATTTTCATGAAATATGGTCAGTAAAGAATTATTACAAAAGGATGACTAATTTCAGAAGCGCCTGCTTTATTCTATGTGATGAAATACATATGCATGCATATCTAGAGGTTTCATATGCTGATCAGAGACTGTTAGTGTCATACACGGTATATGCAACAACAGTGACCTCCCATATATTTATTTTTATGACAACTCTTTCAAGACTGATCAGAAATAGCTTAACAAATAACCTCTCTGCAGTTTTTACAGCACATTAACCACATCTTGAAGTAGCTCCTTGAAGTCCAGAGAGATGCACCTAAGAAGCATACCTTGCCTGATGATTGCTACAGGGCTTCACTGAAATAACATGGTGTTAAATGCAAACATCAGAGCTTGTCAAAAATGAGCAAAGAAGGAGCACTAGTGCTGTTCATTAAATGTCAGTCTGCTATCAAGTGATAATGAGCACAGATCTACTAAGTTATTTTATTTTATCTATCTAGAACCAGGTGAGGTAATCAAATACTGTGCATTGAAGATAATTTCCTAATGCAGAAGAAATAATCTTTTAGGAAATGGGTATCAAGTGAAATATAAGATAGTCAATAGATACAGCTCATTTCCACGTCCAGTGAGTTTTACAAAAATGCTCTGTAGAATTCTGACACGTACATATTTCTCTGGCCATGAGATTATCATGGCTTATGTCAATATCACTAAAATCAGGATTTGGCCTCTGTCACAGGTATTTTTGAGAAGCCTATTCACTGTTGCATCTAAGTGTCAGAGTACCAGAGTACCACTGTTAAGAGGCACAGTACTAAATCTTAAATATGTTTCAAATCAAAGTTCAACTGTTCTATTAGTGGGTTTATTTGTTAGTTTTCTCTACTTAGAGAACCATCCCTCCAAAAAAGTTTGCTTTCTGAAAAATACATAACTATAGAAATTAACTTGCTATACAGATAGAGAGAACATGTGAGTTACAGTTTCTCAAGTTCTTTCTGAGTGTACTATTAAACTGGTCCTTGATATGATGATTTAATATCTTTAAAGTCAATACTGGAAATCTACTTTGTAGAGTAAAATTGGAAATGAAAGACTGGCTGTTCATGATGAAAATGTTAGTGCTACTTTCTGTGCTTCAACAGCTTGATAACTCATGCATACTCTTCAAAAAAACAGTCAGATTACATCAAGTATTAGCCTCACCTTTACTCCATTGTGTAGCTCAACTTTCAAGTACTTCCATTTGATCACATAGGTCCATGATGACTACTAAAAAACTAGAGAGGAATATATTTTGTCAACTTGTTGTCTAAAAGATTTTTCAAGAATCAAAGAGAGACTTCATGCTTCAGCAAAATAAACATTTCACTGAATAAACATCAAACATAAACATACAAACCAGAAAATCTGTTCCACATCAAGTACATAATATACACAAGTTAATATATAACCTTTTCCTTTGGTTTACGTTATTCTGTGTTCTCCAGTATAAATTAAAAGTTCTAAAATATAAAGTACCAGGTTATGGAAAAAACACATTCAGAATGTTGACAGCAACTTAGTTCCAGCAGCTAAAAATTGATGCAAATATTGTAATTATTTTGTAAGGGTGCTGTGGCTTAACCCCAGCCAGCAACTAAGCGCCATGCACCTGCTTGCTCACCCTTCCCCACCCCCCAGTGGGATGGGGGAGAGAATCAGAAGGGTAAAAGTAAGAAAACTCATGGGTTGAGACAAGAAGAGTTTAATATTTTAAATATAATAATAATAATAATAATAATAATAATAATAATAATAATAAAAATAAAATGGTGAAAAGGAAAACAACAATAAGAGGAAACAAGAAGGGGAAAAAAACAAGTGATGCAACTGCTCACCACCCGCTGACCGATGCCCGGTCAGTCCCCGAGCAGCAGTTGCTGCCTGCCGGCCAACTCCCCCCAGTTTATATACTGAGCATGACGTCATATGGTATGGAATAGCCCTTTGGCCAGTTTGGGTCAGCTGTCCTGGCTGTGGCCCCCCACACTTCTTGTGCACCTGGCAGGGCATGGGAAGCTGAAAAAGTCCTTGACTAGTGTAAGCACTACTTATCAACAACTAAACCATCAGTGTGTTATCAACATTATTCTCATCCTAAATCCGAAACACAGCACTATGCCAGCTACTAGGAAGAAAATTAACTCTATCCCAGCCAAAACCAGGACAAAGGGCCATGTGACTGCAAAGTCAAGTCATTAGAAGCGGGTTTCTTAAAGACAGCTCCCATCTTTTCTGATATTTCTGTTAGGTTTGACATCTAAATGTGTATACGCTGTATAATTTATTCACCATTCCTTATCTTAATTATTAACTTGTTTCTTCACTGCATTACATGTCAGCATACCACTCCCAATTTATTTGTCCTTTCCTATAGTGGCATAAATATGCATTTAGCAAATTACTTCTTTCTTTTTTTTTTTTTCTTTTTTTTTTCCCCTCCTCTGATACTCTGGATAATGGCCAGCACAAAATAATAAATCAGATACATTATTGGAGTGCCCCTCCCAGTCTTGACAGGATTAATCTGAAAACCTAGTGTTATTTACAGGAACACAGTAGGGAAATGATCTAGTTTGTAAGGAATCAGTGGGAATCTTTTTACTCTAATTTATCAGCTATAATAGAAGCTGAAAGAAGTCACTTCGCCCCTAAAGATTCCCCCGGTTATAGTAAATTCTGGCTCAAATGAAAATAATTGTGTAACTGCTTTCTAACACTATTGCTTTCGTTCTCGGTAGATTTTAGTCACCAGGGTCTTGTCTTCTGTCTGAGCTTTCTAAAACTCAGGAAGAATGAAGTCTCTTGACTGTTTGGTATTTTTTCTAATTTAAAAAAAAGAAAGAAAGAAAATACTTTGTTGAAAAATTAATGTCCAGCTTCACTACAAAGCCAGATACTTTAGAATGAAATACTAAGTACAACTCTAGCCTTATTTTCTGCATAACATAATATAGAATTTAAGTCCATGTTGAAATTTTGATGTACTGGTATTTAAGACTATTTTATCTGGATTTAGCTGATTGTGTAATCTGCTTCTGAAAGAGTTTTCATCTCCATTGTTACTTGAATAATTTGTTTTAGCACTACACAGAACTCAGAACTTGCTGCATTCAGCACAATTACTGCCCACGTAGTGTACATTGCTGAGCTATTCATCTGAAAAAGGGCATTTAAATATGTTCATTTTTTCCCCTACTGTATTTCAACTATAATTATATGATTCACTAGCTTTTACAGTTCGTCTGTTTTACAGTAAGATGCAATGGTCTGGCACAAATAATGAAATAAAGGGTCATCATTTATTTTCTACGTTAGGAACTGCATTTTCATTGTTCATGTAGTTAACTACACAAATGTCAGAATTTAATGCCTTCACGATATTTCAATCAGAATAATGATGAGTACTTTAAGAAACTGAATAGGTGGTGTTTCTTTAACCTACCCATGTGCAAGATGAGTAATAGAAAAATGTGCAAGGCAATGTTTCAAATAATAAGAATGTAGCTAGAAATAAATATTGATGTGGATGTAAAACTGCAGATTTATATCTGATCAACGAGGAAAGGTTGAAGCATACTGCTAGTTAATGGTGGTTACCACACTATTTAGTAATGGCTTTAGATGGCAATTTGCGCCAAATATTAGTTAAGCTGTACCATAGAATATCATGATTGATGAGTTTAACATTATAGTAAGATGTGATGGACCTTCGCTCATCTATTTCATTATGTCAGCTTATTTCATGACTGTAACACTGGATTGTCATTACCCCTAAATGTACCTGGACTAATGTTTAAAATGCAGCTTGCTAAACATCTGAGGCCTGCTCCTATATATTCACTAATAGCAGTGGAGACAGCCTTAGGACCCAAAAGTCCATCAGAAAAGTAGAGAAACCTGGGAACAGAAGATTTTTGAGCAGTATCAATATCAAGTGTGTGTAACCTAACAGCTCAGGTGAATAATAAGTAATTGTGCATCTTTGATCACCTCACTCAGATTTGCCTCCTAGAGAAAATCAGGAAAACCAGAGCACAGTTGGAGCAGTAGGAGGAATCTGGTAAAAGAAGTGCAGAAAAATTCCTTTCCCATTTCACATAACAGCAAATTTTATTTGAAAACCAATTAACCCTTCAACAGCCCTTTCTTCACCAAAACATTTCTTCCTTTTCTGTTTTTTGTTATTTACTAGTTGGTTTACTGTTACAGACTTGAAAACAAAAGTCTTTGTTCCAGAGAGATGAGATGTGATTAAATGCTCAACGAAAATGCCAGAATAGTGTAGTCTATAACAGATCTTTGAAACAGTTTTCAGAGAAGTTTTGTCACAGATACATTACTTTCATAAGACTCTTGTATGTATTTATATCTGAAAACTGATACAGGAATGAAATGTTAAGACAGACATATAATTTCTGTTTTAATAATAGAAAATGGGTATCTAAAATCCAGAATAATTATGGTAATGATTTCTCACTAAGAATCTCCCTATGTCTAGACTAAAATAGTCCATCATGGTTACAGATTATCTGCAGAACACTCAAGGTTTGGAACTGCTGTTCTCCGGTGATGTGATTTACCAAGTTTTCCACTGAAATGGAGAGATTAAACCTTCTGAAAATCCTCCTTCCCTTATTTCAGCAAACAAATAATTTATACTTATTAATTGGGGCTCACAATAATAACAATATTTTCAATAGACCATCCTAATGGAATCTGAGTTGGTCATGAATTGACTGCTATGCTGAGTTTCATTTTGTGAACAAAGTTGTGTGATGAACAAATACTTTCACCCCAGCTAATCAATTTAAAAATGCTCTGCCCACAAAACTCTTTGTTTACTGACTAGTAAATGTGGTTAGGATGTACATTCAGTTGTAAGCCATGGTTACAAGTCCATAATAGAGCTGAAAAAGTATCAGGCTAAAGGAGCTCACCGGCCAAGGATAAACAGGAGGAACTGACATTGAAAAGAGAAAATTAGAGCTGGTCAGATGCTCAAAATTGGTAAATTATAGGCATTACAAAAATATTAATTGGGAGCTCAATTGTTTTCTGTTGATAAGCTTAATCTTATATTCTGTGACTCTAGATGTCTCCCAAGAAGTCATGGCAGATGTAAAAAAAAATCCTCCATCCATTAAAACTCACGTAACTATTGTCTTGCATATCAAGGAGAATGTAGAAGAGAAGCCAACTGCACACTTGCTGTCTGTAACTAACATAACATGACTGGTTAGCCAAACGTGTAGTATTTCTGTTTTCTATGAACAACAACAACAAAAATCTGCTTCTAGTATCAATATTACTCATGCTTAAAACTCACGACTATCTGTCCAATTTTTCAAACAGATATTTCCATCTACATTTCTAACTCCTGAATACAATTCCATAAGTAAGAATGCAGCAACAATTTTGTTTACACTTCTAGAAAAAAAAAAGATTGCAGCTTTTCATTTGCAAGGTTCTCTTCATTCAATTAAAAAACAGCAATGTGTAGCATATTTTAGCAGTAACCTTTAAAGTTTTACACAGGGAAACAAATATTCTTTTAACATACTCTGCATATCTTAGCTTTGAAAGTATGGATAAGCACATGAATAAAGTTTAAGTGTAGCTAAATGCCTACCTAAGGTAAAGATAAAAGAGGAGAACAGAGAGAAATACTTTTGTAAAGCTGTTCCTATGATTCTTCATATCCTAGGCATGAAAGCAGTTTTCAAAATTATCTGAAAGGAACAGAAAAAAATTAAGAAAACAGATTGCTTTAGAAGAAAATATAGCTGGGCAAAATGATGAAGGCTCACGTATCATAATATAAGGGAACAGCAAAGTGCTCCAAGTTTCATTTCACCTTCCTGGGATAGAAGACATATGTTTCTTTCCTGACAGAAGAGTGCCAAATAAATCAAACTCATCTTCAGAGTAAAACTGAGAACTGCCCCCTTCTAATCAATCTCACAGAAGGGCTGGACTGAAGATCAGTTATGGATGCAGTGGTCAAGTGAGATTATCAGAGAAAAGCTTGTCTTCTACTCATATGTTGTGCTGCTTTAGTCTACATAATTGCCTTCCTGGATGACAGTAAGTACTCTAGCATTATTATGCCTGCATTTCAGAGAGTTTTATTTCCTTGGAAAGAATTGCTCTACGCTGCTTAATGTAAAGATTTGCTGTTATAACATAAGACAATCCATTAATGCGAACATTTGCAATGATATTTTCAGTATCCTTTAATTAGCACCAATGGTGAATTACCATTTGATAAATATTTCACCTTTTCTGTCAAAATGATGACAACTACAGCTGGATTTTGTTAGGAGGGGAAAAATATTTCCAAAACAGGCACTGTAGTTATCTTTCCATATGCAGAACTGGCACAAAGAGGCAGAGGATTTCATCATCCTAAAGCATACTTTGGATGGCCTGCTTTCTGCAGCAAGGTCTCTACAGCCAAGCAGAAGAGAATAACTGTACCACCACATCAACTGACCAAGCAGCATCACTATGACATGGAAATGAGAAATTTGGCTGAGGCCTTTAATGATGAATTTCAGGATAGAGACTCCTAACCTAATTTTTGTTACACCCTGTGCTGGTTTTGACTGGGATAGAGTTAATTTAAGAGTTAAGACCTCGAAGCATCAGTGGCTGCGGATAAGTCCATGCTGCAGCAGGTACACCTTGAAGCATCAGTGGCTGTGCAGGAGGTCATGCTGGAGCACCTCAAAGCATGTAGCCATGGATAAGCCTACGGCAGAGCAGGTACTCCCCTGGAGGGACTGCAGCCATAGGTAAGGCCTGATTGGAGCAGGTTCACTGCTGAAGGGACTGTGGCTGTGGGTAAGGCCACACTGGAACAGGTACATCTCTGAAGGCATTGTTGCCCATGGAGAAGGCCACGCTGGAACAGGTGCACCTCAAAGCAACTGTGGCTGTGAATAAGTCTATGCCACAGAAGGTATACCCTTGAAGAGATTGTGGCTCATAGATAAGGCTCCACTTGGAGCAGGTACTCCCCTAAGGAACTGCAGTCTGTGGATAACTCCAAGCCGGAGCAGGGGCAAGGGGAGGAGTTCATTGCAATGTTAAACCCTATGGTCTGGTCCAAAGGGACCTGGGATGGAGAGAGTAATGGAAATACCTTTAAATTTTTGTAACCTGGGGTTTGAGTTCAATGGTATAGGAATTACTATAGCAGGAACCACCTGAACCAATGGAAGAGAAGCCTTACAAGAAGCAGTGCAAGCGCAGCAGTGACCCGACCCAAGCTGGCTTTGGTGCCCAGTAACTCCACGCAGCATACCACCTCTCCTGTCCTGGGTGACCGCCGTAACAGATAGAGCCCAAAGTCATGGACAAAATGAACTCAGTGGGCATTTTGTGGACATTTGTGGACATTTTACAGACATTTTATAGGGATGGTCCATAGACTAGGGGAATGATATCTGTATATTGTATCAAAGGACGGGAAGGGGGGTGGAGGGTAATGAGGATGTATTGGATAGTGTGGGACCTGAGCATGATGTCAATGGTATGGAATAAGGGGTGGAGAATGTGCTGGTTTTGGCTGGGATAGAGTTAATTTTCTTCATAGTAGCTAGTATGGGGCTATGTTTTGGATTTGTGCAGAAAAGAGTATTAATAATACAGGGATGTTTCAGTTATTGCTGAGCAGTGCTTACACAGAGTCAAGGCCTTTTCTGCTTCTCACACCACCCCACCAGCATGTAGGCTGGAGGTGCACAAGAAGCTGGGAGGGGACACAGCTGGGACAGCTGACCCCAACTGACCAAAGGGATATTCCACACAACATGACATCATGCTCAGCATATAAAGCTGGGGGAAGAAGAAGGAAGGGGGGGATGTTCAGAATTATGGAATTTTGTCTTCCCAAGTAACCATTATGCATGATGGAACCCTGCTTTCCTGGAGATGGCTGAACATCTGTCTGCTGATGAGAAGTAGTGAATGAATTCCTTGGTTTGCTTTGCTTGCATCCGCAGCTTTTGCTTTACCTATTAATCTGTGTTTACCTCAACACCCGAGTTTTCTCATTTTTACTCTTCCAATTCTCTCCCCCATCCCACCAGGGGGAGTGAGCAAGTGGCTGTGTGGTGCTTAGTTGCCGGCTAGGGTTAAACCATGACACACCCTTATGTTTTTTAATTACCCTACATCTTAACTGGAGGGCATGGAAAGAAGTCATCCAAGGTAGGAAACAAGTGGTGTTTAGTTTTCTCTTGCTCGCTTTCTTCCTTTTGAGCTTTGTTTGTGTTTTCCGGGGTAGAGAGAGGAGGAGAAGATATAATGGAGAATCTTTTGTTTTATTTCCTTTCCCTGATGCAGAACGAGACACCTTCTAGGTCCAATTTTCCCAGAAAGCAATTTCTAGCATGGGGAAGTTCTTAACTGTAGAAATGTTAGCCAGAAGGTAAGGAGATTGGGCCATACCTTGTTCCGCTTATTCAAGACTGTGATGGTTTAACCCCAGCCAGCAACTAAGCACCACACAGCCTCTCGCTCACCCTTCCCACCCCCTGGTGGAAGAATTGGGAAAAAAAAAGTAAAACCCGTGGGTTGAGATAAAGGCAGTTTAATAGGACAGCAAAGGAAGAGAAAATAATAATAATAATGATAAAAGAATATACAAAGCAAGTGATGCACAATGCAATCGCTCACCACCCGCTGACTGATGCCCAGCCAGTCCCCGAGCAGCAGTCGCTGCCCCCCGGCCAACTCCCCACAGTTTATATACTGAGCATGACATCATATGGTATAGAATAGCCCTTTGGTCAGTTTGGGTCAGCTGTCCTGGTTCTGCTCCCTCCCAGCTTCTTGTGCACCTGGCAGAGCATGGGAAACTGAAATGTCCTTGACTAGTGTAAGCGCTACCTAGCAACAACTAAACCATCAGTGTGTTATCAACATTATTCTCAACCTAAATCCAAGACACAGCACTATGCCAGCTACTAGGAAGAAAATTAACTCTATCCCAGATGAAACCAGTACAAAGGCTGACAGACAGTCCTTTGGAAATATTATCTATTATCATCAGCTTCAGAGCAAGCATGAAGTGTAAGTATTTTCCCCCTCAGCATCTGCACTACTGAGTTCACTTTAGTGCAACAGAAAATCCAGTTTTCAGGACATTTGAAGAAATGTTCAAAAATACCCGAAGTGTTAAAAATAAAAAAATTGGTGCAGAAAATATCCATTCTGGCATGTTAGTCACTTTTGATCGCTACCCACAGGCAAATGCTAATGAACAAAACTGTCAGAGCTACTGGTTTCTGCTCACATACCCTAAAGGACAGTCCTCTTTACAATACACAGCAGACATATCCATTTGCAAATGCTGAAATTGGACAATTCAACTTGTTGCTCAGATAGAACATAGCTGTATTTTTACATAGGTAGGAGAGAATGAGCCCTACCATTTCCACACAGCAATGGTAGCAAGGAAGGAAACTACAGTATATTACTATCTGTTCATCCTTAGATTAACTAAAGCAACAAAGGCTCTGTGTTGCATATTCTTTCTTGCCCCACCCACTGTAGTCTACTGACATAGTCTCTACCAGAGTCTTTGTGTAGACATCATGGGTCAGTGATAGTCTTTGTATTGACATCAAAAGGAAGTATAAAGTATCTGAGGAAGAGAATGCTCATATTTAATTTGATGATGATGGGAGTCCTGGTTGTTGCTGTAAGACAAACCATAAACAATAACAGACAGCACCAATAAACAAGGGGCTGATTCTAGGTTCAGATAGGTGAAAATGATAAGTGACTCAAAAATACACTAACATAAAACTGGACTGAGTATACACATTTTGTTACAAAGGTACCTGCAGATATTTACTAATAAGGATTTTATGGTTTTTGGTACCACTTGTGCTCTTGCACCGTTCTTGTTCTTTGCTCTGTGGCAACCCAGTGCTGCTGCAACCACAAAATTCTTTCCAGAGATGAATAGGTAACAGTCCTTCTAGCCATAACAATTCATGCCAGTTTTTGATTTCCTTTTTCCACCTCCTAAATTTTAAGGAAATTCTTTTAGAGGGAAAAGCACTCTCAAATGTACCTTATACCTTTCCCTCCCTTCGCACAAACCTACAGAAATGGATACCCTCATAAGCGGTACAAGTCCTCTGTGAGGACTTGCAGGCCAGAGCCAGCTGCCAGCCTATGAAGATGACAGAAAATCAGCATCAAGCACTGTTGAACGGGCTACAACATTTCATTCCTTGCCCCAAAGCCCAGTTTCATCCATGCCATGCTACTACATCCAATCACAATCATTATGCTGGCTCATCATGAAAGTGTTCCTAAATGCAATGAACAACTGTAAACCACCCAAATTTGCCTCTCCCACCATAAAATCAGATTTGCATTTCAAAGCTCAGGGTTCCAATCAGTCAGGAAAAAAAAATGTATGACTCCCCATTCCCAAACTGTTTCAGATCATTGTCCTAGAACAGTACCTGATTTTAACTAAATTTAATCTTGTAGCTAGCAAAAAAGCATTTAAAGTCTTTTTATGTGTATTTGGCTGTTTTCTAAAAGGAGTATAAGATGGAGACGGTGGCGGCAGAAAACATGCAACATACCTTGGGAACTTCCCAGTTTGAAATTATAATGTCTCAAAATAAGAATATAGGAGACACTACAGCTGAATTAATGCTCTGTATACTCTTTACAAGTGTTAACAAAGAATGGGAGAATATCCTAGGACTTAAATCACCATGGTAAAGAGTAGACAAATGATAAAATGAAACACTGCTGATTGTGAAACTGAGATAGCTATACTGAGATATGATATAATGTTCACTTTAGCACAGAACAGGCTTTCAGGAGACCAACAGTGGCCGGACATACCTTATATATTGTAACACCATAAGTCAGTATCTCAAAATACTCTGCTGTGCAAAAAAATGAATCAGATTAACGTAAGTCAGTGATACATGTAGCAATATGCAACCACACACAGTTAATATCATACAGCCCAAGATATTACATTCAATTTCATGAGACTGTATTCACAATAATTCAGAAGTTATCTCCTTCTGGCATAGTACAGTTCTCCCTGGACAATAACCAGAAACAGATGGAGCTGAAGTTCAAGATTATGACCAGAGATCAATGTTCCTAAAAGTATAGAGTACTTTTGACCAGAGCTTTCTGAAACATATGTAAGTTCTGAATGAATACAGTTTGGGTTTCTAAACAAATTATTAGGGTATATGAAATATGAGCCATGTGTAAAGTGAGTTGCTTGCACTGCTCAGTGAATCACAGTATTCAGTATAATGACTAGTTAATATATTTGTTTATCACCGCCCCCTGCTAGGTGGAATGTCAGATGTTTTCATACATGTTACTTGTAGGCATGGCAGATAAGACCAATTTTTTTAATGTATAAATGTAAACAAAGACGTCATGAATGACAGCTGTGTGTTGAGCTAAAGCTATTCCTTCTCTTCAGCATTCCTTGTCCTCACGCTCCTGATGACTCAGTGCTCAACAGGATGGTAGTTTGGGAATCATGTCCCAAGAGGCCCAGTTCTCAACGTGCCACACTGCAACATATCTTCATACTGAACACAAAATCCTGGAAGATGCTTCAAGGAGTAGATGCCCAAGGAATTTTGGTCTAAAGCCACTCTCTTAAATTACAAATTTTCTCTTTCAAAATCATATTTAAACTAACTTTTAGTGGGCAGAGCTAAAATTTCACAGCACCACTGAAAATGAAGCCATACATATGTAGTACCCTAAATACAGCAATCAAGATTTAACATTTTATTCAACACTAATTACTGTGCAAAACCTGCTTTAGGGATTACCAAAATGTAGATGAGCTAAAGAAGAATGAAACAGAAGAGCAAGCCCGACACAAAACATGGGCCTGTAGAAGACAGAGTAATTCTCTGTGTTTGTGTAAAAACTAATCCCGAACTTTCTAATATCTCCAGATCTAGTATTCATGAGCACTCAGGTAGGTTCTTAACTACTCCTTCATCAGTGTTTAGCTCTTAGTTTCTACTTTCTGAATATCCCAAATCATAGTGCTCTAATCATTTCTGCAATAATGATGCAGGGGCACCTACAGAATGCATATCAGCGTTCCACCTTGGCAGTTGAATGTGGACAGGTGAATTTTGGGTTCAGTGCTCTAATATCACCACTGTTTGTGACATTCAGGTTGCAGTGACTACCGAGAATGTCATCAGCTTCTGAAGAAACTGCTGCTACTAAACTGCAGAAGACCCTGGGTTGAAGAGCTGCTCATGGCTTCTGTTTTCCTGAATACTTGGCAGGTTATCAGGCAGACCTAAACCCACTTTATTCTGCACCTGAACTTGAAAGGTATAAGCCACTGGTTTCCTCACCCAAATTTATTACTATTCTGAAATGCAGGGAGAGCAAGGAAATCTGAATCATATGTAACTACTGACTTTGTTTTGGATTATTTAATGAGGCTAGTGTCCTAGTAAGCCTGCTAACACCTCTTTCTCAGGAAAGGACTTTGAAAGAGATATGTAAAGACAGATTAACAGGTTTTTGCTTAAAATATTTAGTAGTCATAGCATAGTGTATACAAGTATGTCACACAGAGAAATGTCCAGAGGACTGTTCAGTTGCTGTTTAGTAATGTTTTTGAAAAAGTACTGAATTCTGCTTAGCTTACACGTGTATAATTCCAGAAAGCTCATTGAACGCCCTTAATATAATTTGACAATATTCCTGTTCAGGGCCCTTTTTTTAATGTTATAGATATTTCTGAATATATATTATATTCAGATTTTTTTAAAAAATCATTTTAAAATATGAGAACATGGGACATTAATGTTTGTATAGCATGTCTATACATAAAAATAGTCAAAACCTTAAAGTTATTTGGAATAGGAGCATCTTGCTCATATTTTAGTTTGATCTACCTTGAAAGTATGCCATAGGTGTCTCTGAATAATTCTACGTGGGGATAGGGTCTTGGCGTTTTATAGAAAAGCAATTTTTCTCATGAAAGAACTGTGTAATTAATTAAACAGAATATTTCCATTAGCTGGATGTTGTATGTTTTCTTACCTCTGTGCTAAGGATGAGTAATTTCAAGCACAGAAGGCTGAATTTCGTGTAGAAAGTTGCAAGTAGTGGCAGCATCACAACTGAGGAATTTTTAGCTTCTAGCACTTATCTGACCTCATTGTCCCTCTCAAGTGCATTTACGTGTAAAACGGTAATTTGAGGCAGAGGTTTATAATGGATTTCCGAGGGTCCTAAATGTCCTATATAGCAAAGCCTTGTTTGACTCATTAAAGTACAGCTATACATTCCCATTCCATTCAATAGCGTGTTCCTCCTGTGTATCCCATGAGTGGAAGTTGTACCTAAACCAAAACACCTCTTCTAAGGTGTATGTGGGTGGAGAACTTTGTAAAACATCAGATCTCTGAAGAATTCTAACTGGCCTTAACAACAGCAAAACAGAGATATTAAAAAAGTAGTTTTTTAATTGAAGATGACAGAAAAGGAAACACGAGGACTGGGACATTGTTATTGACTTCAGCTAAAAAAATACCGCAAAGATCCCCTAAGTCTAATCATCCTCAGAGTTTAATTAGAAAATGCTTATGTTACAAATAATAAAAGAAATAGTGGGATGGCACAAACCAGACAAAGCTTATGCTAAATATTTCATTCTAAGATTGAAATTTTTACTTCCTACAAAACCCCATAACGTTCAGTGTATAGATTATTGTCATACCTCTCTAGCTGTTGTCTACCAGCCTGCTGTTGAAAATTACATCCCTACACTTGAGTACTTCTGGATTTCCTCAGCCAAAATCAGTCAGGTTAGCCTTCACAATTTAAATAAGTGTTTTATACTAACCCAGATTATTTTTCCTCAAATGGTTAAGGAAATGCTTATAAACCCTCCTCTACATATCAATATGTGGAGACAGTAAATTTAACAGACAGGCAGAAAGGAGCAGGTTCCCATCCATTACCTAAAACAAATGGATTTGCCACGACGCAAATAGTGTCATCATATAGGTGTTAGCCTACCAACCTCTATTATCAGGAGACTACCCTATCTTAGTCCCATACCTAAGTGAGAATTCTCATTGTTTCATTGGGTTATTTATTTGGTTTATAAAATTTTGATAAGAATGTTTAAAAATCTGGAACCAATGCTAGAAAATGGAATAATGGAATTCAAAGGAAGGAAAAGGCAAAAGCAGAAGAAATAATACCTTGCATTACCTCATCTCTTTCTTAGCTTCAGTAGGTCTTTAAATATATCTAAAGCTAGATACCTTGGAAAACAAGACACAAATCAGAAGGCAGTTTCCTTCGAAGTCAGAACATTGTTAAACAAATTGTTAAAACAATGTATTTGATGATCCATTAACACTGAATGATTAACATCCATTAATTACATTAACTTAATTAAAACAAAGTATCATTGATTGTTAGTGTGCCGGCATTGCACAGGGAGAAAGGAGGAGGCTGACAGTTTCTGTAGAAAATTTTATCAGTGAACCTTACAGAAAGGCTGTTCTCTCTGTAAGTAGGTATATTCTTCTGCTGAAGTTACCAGAACAGAAATATTTGCTTCAAAGCTAATTTGTGTAGGAAACTTACACTGTTTTTACCAGCTTTGAATGGCAAAGTATACCCACATGCTAGTCTAGCTGTAGCCAGGCATGTGGTGACATGTATGCTCTGAACTTCTACCGCAATAGCATTTTCATTTTCTTAATCACAGGCGCTAATAAAAATGCTGTGATCTCTTCTGATTTTTATTTTTTTTCAATGTACCAGCTTTACTAAAATGTACTTTGGGTAGAGCCTCAGGCAGTTAACCCTCACTCAGAGTTTGTTTGCTTCCAGATACTGTCTCACTCTCCCAGGAAGTTCAGCCAATATCATCCTTAATCATCATCATAGTGATTTCACAGTCATGTTGAACAGGCAAAAGATGGGACAGCTGTCCAGAAGCACTTTCAAGGACAGTATTTCTTAACCTTTTTTAGTCCAAAGTCTACTTGACTTTCCTGAAAAAAAATC
>VYZW01060846.1:5131-46336 GCA_013401315.1 Balaeniceps rex
TCCCTCTCCTCTATAGACCAAATGAGGAAAAATAAGTTGAGAAAATTCTACGGACTGTGTCTTAAACATCAACCACAAGGGAAGGATATCATTGGGTAACTTCCCAAAGCAATGTATGTATGACAGATGTGAGTAGTTTCCTGGGAAAAGATCTAAATTATGAGGGAAAATCTCAGAACCCTGTAAATTAAGACAGCAACAAGACAGAACCCAGTGAAAATTGAGCTACAAATTTTCACCTTCCAGCTTGAAACTTGAGTTCCAGTTCTATCCAGATATGATCAAACTTCTTCCAGATCTGTAGAGCTCTAGCTGACAGATTAATAATTTTCAGATAATGTTGTTTACTTCATTTGATTATCATAAGTTACATTCAGAAAATAATAACACTGTCACTATTTTAAAAACTCAATCCAGCAGAGAATTGCTTTTTGGGAAAGCACATATCTATCTACTTTCCTAGGTCACTGGCTAAATGCTGGAGAAAATTCTGCTTAAAACCATTTCAGCACAAGCATAAGAATAAAGTATATGTGGGACCAGTTAAATCTGGGGCTAATATTGCTTAGACATATACTCCTTTAAAATCGGGCTTTGAAGATAGCTGCCATGGATAACATAGCATGTAGTTAGAGAGAAAAGCTGTGCATTTAGTTTTCTTCATTCTCTTGGTACTGAAAAACAGAGTGGAAAAAAGAGAGAGAGAGAGAGACTGGACAAGATGCATCTATATTTATTCTTATCTTTCTTAATCCCTATTCCAGTAATCATGCCAGCTGGAGACTCAGAATCTGAATCCAAGGGACCTCGTAATCTTAAACACAATAGGAGAAAAGAAGAATCTTCATGAAGAAAGCAAACATCCAGAGGGATAATATGTAGGCTCAGATAAGCATGAATAGTGTTGTGAAAATACATGACAAGGGAAAAAGGGACCAAGGATGCTAAGGCACTGAGGCATCTGTGATTTCTGTTTTAATCAATTGGCTTCCTCCCTTCTGTCGCAGTTTCAGAAAAGCAGCCATTGGTTAAGCTGGTGGTTAAATAGAGGAATCATATTTCATGAATTGTGCAAAAAGAATATGATTATTCAAACAATGTCCCCAGTAAAGATATGCAGCTTGCATTTTCATTCTGCATCTCACCAAGAGAAAAAAATAAATGTAAAAGAATATAAACATCCCATTTTCTGAACTTTATTTATATGCAATTAAATCTGTACAAAGCAAGGTGGTTTAGGAGAATGAGTGGAGATGAGAAAATAGAAAGCACGGAGAGCAAATCCCAGTATCAATTACTGCTCTACACATTTTGGAAAGGGAAAGTATTAATGATATTTTGCCTTAATGGCACTCTGCAATAGAATAGGAGTCATTCCTACTCCTCTACTTCACTGGGCTACTTCTAGAATTGAATTGCAAAGCCATAACAAGGCCTGGCCATAATTTCTAGAGCAAGGAGTCAGTCTGAGTTGCCTTCACCTCAACTTTCCATGTATCCAAAGAGCTCTTGTACTCCAGGAGTTTCCAGAAACTCCCTGTCATAGACTCTTTGGTCTCAGTTCAAGGTTGCTGTTGAGGTTAAGAGATGCAGGCTACCCTATTCTTTATGATTTCAAATTTGCTGTTCACTGTACAAGACTATACCACATGGCCCCAGAAGACATCAAGCCACAGATCAAGAATGCCCCTGGGGTGTGCAGCAGCAATGCACCACCAGTCCAGCCTGAAAATTGCACTCAGTCCCTTGATTTTCTGTTGGACATTTGCACTGCACAGTGAGCTGAGCTGCATCCTTAGCTAATGCCTTTTCTGAAGGTAGACTCATTGATTTCAAGCATGAATTTCCACGGGAAGCAAATGCTATGCATGTGGGAGCAAATGTCCAGTCCTAGGTAAATAGTATGCATGGTCCTCAGAGTGGGATATTTGTCTTCTAGTGTTTAGTTTCAGAGTGTACACCTGTGATTACTGACAAATGTGTTATTTATTTTAAAGTCTCAAGTATAATATTTGGGATTCATTAGATTTTTGCAGGACATTACCTGAAACTGATTCTTGATTGCACTCATTGCTGAAACTTTGCATTTCTTCTGAAACTATAATGGACTTCACCTGTAAATATCTCCAGAATATAATTAAGACCATCTGGTAGAGGGAATTGATTTCGGAAAGATTTTTGCTGGAAAGGAAGCCAAGTTCACTCTTGGGAGCGGGGTCTGTAATAGTGTTTCCTTTTCCTCTGAAATAATAGTACGAAGTAAAACCATTCTGGGAAGTGTCAACAAAATCTTAATTTGATGTACAAGGACTGAAAAGCCAAAGCTAGAAGGAGAACCATGGGACAAAAATGTGTTTACACAGACGCTGGATTGTCTCCAAACCCTGTGAAAATAGTGCTAAATCCTCCCCGGGCTGAACAATGGGACTGAAATGAGGCATCAAAGAATAATTAATATATGTTAACTTGTTCCCACCCACTATCACACTGTGTGGGATTTTTTTCCCCTACAAGCACAAATAATCTACATAGTGCAAAGGTTTTCTAATCCATTCGTTGTGTTAGGACATACTCAGGCAGGGAAGGAGTCACCAGCAACAGTTTGTTTGGAGCTGGCCTGCATTACTGCTTTTATTTTTTGGAAAACAACTTTAAGTAGAATACAAGCCCTTTATAAGGCAGTTCCTTCATAGAAATGAGTTTAATGCATGAATTTTTATGTAAAATCTGCAGGTATCTGAGCTGGAGACTGACTTTCTGACAACTAGCTCAGGCACGGACTGACACCCCAGGCTGAGCTGAAATGGGGCTCCTGGGGTCATGGGCAGGGGTCAGGAGAAGCTCTGTGGTCAAGATCCCTTGGGGCCCTGAAAAATACTTACAGGGCACTTATTTTCAGCATCTGACTTTAATAAGAGTTGCTTTGAATGAACTGCTTTATGAACAACAGAATATATTAGACATAATATTATACAGAAGTAGATAAGGTTGTTTATTGTTTATACTCACTAGAATCAACAATACTAGATTTTTAGGTTCTAACCTGAAAAAAAAAATAGAGTGCCTATTCAATAATTAATTTTCTTTTTGGATGCTTCAGTCTCACAGTTAATATTGCCCAAGTAGCCATTAGCAGAGCAAAACTATCTTTCTACACTTGACCTCCACACTTCACAGCCTTTTTTTAGGACAGCTGACAGCTAACAGTGGGACCATAACCTCAGAAAACTGAGAGGTTTCCCATCATTGACTTTGTTTTTTTAAAAAACTTTGATCTGAAGTGCATGTGTGAGGTAGGGAGGGGAGAGGAAGAGGAAAGGGCAGTATTAATTGCAAAGATTGCAGGCAGAGTAGGATAACAATTTTGAAATAAATCATATAACCAAACCATAACAGGAAAATCTTTGATAGTGTGAGCATTGTATAGAGCCAGTACGCTCTCCCCAAAGCACAGTGCAGTTTCATTAGTGTTCCTGGAAAGCTCAGACAAGATATTTCCCTAATGCGGTAGAATATCAGATCTAAATCACTAAACAACTTCATTTTCTACTCCTTTACCCCAGTTCACCACCACCCCCAAAAAAAACCCAACCAAACAAAACCAAACCCCAAAACCCCTTCTATGGAAACAGCAGAACTACACCAATTTGAGAAGACAGTGAGATATAAAGATATAAACTGGACACTGCTCATGACTTTACATCAACATGTGTTGGAGTGGATATGGAAACTGCTTCTCTTTGAGCAAGTTTTACTTGCAGCTTCGGTTTGCTGAACATGTTTCTTTTATCCCTCCAAAATACTTTCAAAAACATGCACTAAAATGTCACAACAAAGCTTGTCTCCTTATTTCATAATTCTGTAGCATTATAAATCAGTCCTGGCTGGATAATGCATAATTTCTTCTTTTTTAGCTGTTCTCGGAAGTCTTGTTTTCCACCATTTTATGTCATATAGTGAACTACAGAGAGTTATTCAAATCTCAGGACAATTGGTTATTTTACACTGACGAGAACATTGTGTATACACACTTCAAAAAGAGTAAAACTTTTGGCTTGTAAAATAGCTAATAGAAGGAATTTGGAAATAAATTATATTTTCAAGTCTTGAGCATTATAAATCTTGGCTTGTAGTACTAGAAAACAATTGTCGTTTTAAGTATATAGTCTAATCTAACACAAACAGGTTGTACATGTGGTAGTTCTGGGTCACAGTACACTTACATTGAAGTTACCAGCAACACAGGCTGATGTTAACATCAAAATAAAGCAAATAAATATGTTAAAAAAGCTTAAGTAGTTCTGGAGAGTTAGCTCTAAGGAATTCCAGTTTCCTGTTGATCTGTGTCTTACCATTGGTCAACTTTTGTGTTTAAGATAACTTCTGTGTGCCAAGAGGGCTTATAAAGTTTTCCTTCCATTTAATGTCAAACAAAGTGGCACTTCCACGTGCAGTCTTTCCATCATCAAGGCACTTTAATGGTCTACCTCCTTCATCAGGCTGCCTATTTTCATGTCATTTGTGGGAGAATAATTATCTTTGGGACACCTAGCCTCTGCTTCACATGTGGCTGAAATCAGAGAGCACACATACACAAACACAGACTTTATAAACCATGTTTCCAAAGGAAATTGCTCTAAAAAGATACTCTTCTGCCTTTTGTTTTACAAGAAGTGATCTCATTGTAATCAAAACAGATGTCCTATAAAAGACATTGGAAGCTTTTTCCATTCAAATTAAGATAAACAATTAACACTACCCAGTATCAGAAGAGTAAACAAGCAGAGGTAAGTGATAGACCAGTGACCCCAAAGAAGGCATAATGTCCTGCTTAAAGCAGTAATGTTGTTTCTTTTGGAAGGGAGACAGGATTTTCATACCATGCTGTGGATTGCTGCACCCATTCTCCTGCTACTATTTCGTATATTTCTGATCATACACTTATGTCCTGGTTTCCGCTGGGATGGAGTTAATTTTCTTCCTAGTAGTGTGTTCCTAGTGCTGTGTTTTGGATTTAGTATGAGAATAATGCTGATAACACACTGATGTTTTAGTTGTTGCTAAGTAGTGCTTACACTAGTCAAGGACTTTTTAGCTTCCCATGCTCTGCCAGGTGCACAAGAAGCTGGGAGGGAACATAGGCAGGACAGCTGACCCAAACTGACCAAAGGGCTATTCCATACCATATGACGTCATGCTCAGTATATAAACTGGGGAGAGTTGGACGGGGGACAGCGATCGCTGCTTGAGGACGGGCTGGGCATCATTTGGCGGGTGGTGAGCGGTTACACCACTTGTTTTTGCTGGGTTTTGTTCCTCTCTCTCCCTCTCTCGTTGTTTTCCTTTTCATGACATCATCATCATCATCATTATTATTATTAATTATTATTATAATATTTCAATTATTAAACTGTTCTTATCTCAACCCACAAGTTTTCTTACTTTTCCTCTTCTGATTCTCTCCCCCATCCCACCGGGGGGGAGGAGGGGAGGAAGGTGAGCGAGAGACTGTGTGGTGCTTGGTTGCCGACCGGGATTAAACCAAGACAATTTACCAGGTTCCTCATCAGAGCAGTTTGGTTTCTGTTTCTATTGTTTCTATGGGGAGATTTGTTCCCCTAAGAACAAAAAAATCTGTTTCCAATGTGCTGTGTAAGAATACAGCATAGATCTTCAGGGTTCACATTAAAGTCAGGAAAAATACTAAATGAAGGTGATATGAAGATTGGCCAACACAAAAGGGAGACATCAGGGGACCAGGAAAAATATTTACTTTTATAGAGATCATGAAAAAAAAATTGCAAGAAATATGCTCCAGCTATAAATTCTTTCAGATGACGTAGGTAAAGGGGATGATTCATAAACAGTCAGGAAATTACGAAAAGGATAAATGGTCCAAAATTACGGGAAAAGTAATTTTTCATGGTTGGTAGGATGAACATAAAAGAACAGACTTTTCTACTATTGTGGTAAGATCAGTGATATGATACATGCACTGAACAGCTAAAATGTCAGTAGGGTTGAAGTAGCAATGGATTCTGCAATGACTGACGCTGCAAACTGGAAGTGTGCGATTGCATGATCCCCCAGGCTTCTGAATCTGAGAGAAATCTCCCCATCACCTGTTGCCAAGCAGTTTCATTTTTAGGACATGTTTGCCTGGTGTGACAGAAATCCACTTAAACCTTTTTAATTTTGTCTGATCTGACATCTCTTTGGAAGAATAGTAGCATTGTAGGCTCTGTTTCCCAACCAGTGTAAAAGTAATACTCAAGACGCTGATATTTCTGATTATTTATTATGGCACTGTAAAGCATATAAACTCCATTGCTAGGTGTTTCAAGCCAGTTTAAAAAAAAAATAAAATAAAATGAGGCTTTACGTTTTAGGCAGTATTTCAATAGATTTTGGTTAAGAACTTTTAGAATGTTACTAGACAGGAAATAAGAATTTTGCTAGGAAAATAAAGAGTCTTCTCAAAATAAGGCTTCCTTTCATTAAAGCATGTATGTGTTTGCTTATCATGTCCATTGGCTCACCAGTATATATTTTTTCAGATAAGAAATTTGTGGGTTTGAAACATGAAAAAACAAACTAACCCCTGAAAACACACTCCTCTACTTAAACACCAACAAAGCTTATCTCTTATTTATATGCACCCAATTCTATTTACTTTGTAACATCCAAGTTAGAAACAAATCTAAAGCCTAAACTCTGAATGTTTTTTCTATTTCAGATTTTACTACCTTAGCAATTAAGGATTCTGGTCAAAATTCAGCTTGCTATTAACTGTTCGTTGCCATATATTGCATTATCTTGAACTGAAGGCAGTTTGTAGTAGAGCCTAAAACCAAACTGAGTTTTCATAAAACCTCACTTTAAAATTCTATTATAGTAACAACATTTCCTCTTCATATATTTAACAATTTTGTTTAATAGCCTCGTAAGTTCAGAATAGTTACATAATAGTTACATCACGGCTTTTAAAAAGGATTGCACTCAGCTACTCAGTCCATTGAAATACTAGAAAACAGGGAAAAGGAAAACAGGGAGTGTAAAGGAGCTCTGTCCACTGAACTGAGTTGTTTGTAGCAAGTTCCTACTGAACACAAAGATGTCCTCATGCTTTCTGGTAGACTCTAACACACTTGACACCATTCATGTCACATTCCTAGAAGATAAAGAGATGGCTTTAGTAATTTCCCTCAGAACAGACTATAAAGAAAAAGATCTTTTAGAGTTACTTTTCAGGCTATCGGCCAGCAGCACTCAGGGATCAGAAAGCGGAACTGAACTCACCACCACCAATTGTCCATCCACTAGTTTCCGTGTTATTATGGTCTTCTTGCCATCCCATTCCTGCTCCTGAATCAATGACCCATCATCTTTTAAGCTGACAAGGGTCTGAAAGAAGAACCCGAACATCAATATTTTACCCGTGACATTTGATGGAGACTGAGGCCTTCTAACACCTTATTGCAAAGGAAAAATTCCCACCCCAGCTGATTCAGTAGTAATTTTGCCATTGACATCTACAAAGCCAGGATATTATCTTAAATGTTTTGTTGATCATCTTCTCACAGTAGCTCACTGCTTGTTCGCTCACTGCTCTGACACATTCCTGCATCAGGCAGACCTTTGACAGCACGCACAATTTCAATTAACAAGAGCAGACAATGTTCTCTGCTCATCTCTTTGTACATGGGCTTTGAGCTTTTGTGTAACGTTTATCTGATCTTGCAATAATAATAGATGAATTGCCAGTGTGTGGCTGGAGGGGGGGGCGGTACACAGAGAGCACTCACAGAAGGAAATGAGAGAGACATATTCGAGGACTTCTTTGTGTTTAACCTCCCTTTGGACGAATATTCTCCCTACTTGGTGCAGGGAGAAGCTCTTTGCCTTCTAAAACTGGAGATTAGGGACTGTGATTCACGTGTATGCCTTGTGTCTGTTATCCCACTGCACACTGAACCAGGCTCTCTTGTTATGCAAATACGAGACTGAGCGGAAAGGTTAACCCTAGGGCTGAATTGCCTGTGATTAAACACGAATGGGATTTTTTTCCACAGGCTTCAAATGAAGTGGCATTTGGCTTTAACATGGATTTAGAGCTCTGTTAGTTTTACTAACACCATGCTTCTGCTACAAATTGAAAACAACAAAATACACAAGACATTATTGGTTTCAGCATTTTTCCTTTTTGGAAATTGCTTAATCCAGGAAAAAAAAAAAAAAAGAAGTTATTTCAGTGATACTTACAGCAACAGCTGTTCATCAAATAAAGCATTGTTGGTATGGATGTCCAAACTGATTTTTAAATAGCATCTGTAAATCACTCAAAGAATTGTGTTTTTTCAGTAGAAAGTCTAGTATACTGACCTGAGTTTTCCTGCCATCTAATGTATTTTCCTCAAATTTCTCACCGAGCTTGAAGCTGAACTGTGAAGTTTTGAAGGTGCTTTCTGTTTTTACGGTGATTGTGTCCCCATCCTTAACAATGTAAACATCTGGTTTGGCCATGCTTCCCATTTTTCTCATGGCCATACCCACACCTGCAAGGCGAGAGGCACAGAGTGTCACAAAGTCAGTTAAACCCTAAGGCTTAGGGCCACACAAGAATTCAAATACCTAATTCCCATTTAATTAGGCACTTAAGTACACTTGAGAACCAAAGCTCAAGAGCCACAAAGAAAGAGGATGTTTTAAATTATCCACTGATGAGGAAGGAAAAAAGCTTATTTGCAGCGTTATTCTTTAGCTTCCTCAGGGAGCTAAAGCTAAATCTATTTTGCCCTCTAGAGGACTCGCAGATGTCCCAAAACTCAGCATTGAATTTTTACAAACAGAAATAAACAATAAACAGGAAAACAAGCACAAAAGCTTAAACTAATATAAAAGTATTCCTTTCAAGTTCTGAACACTTTAAAAATTCTACAAATGATTTCTAGCTCACAGATTAATCCACCTACATATTTATTTCAACTTAGTCAAGAAATACTCTTCCATCACTCTGTAAACAATTCCAAACATGCGTGTTTTAATATAAGTTCATCTTCTACATTTGGTATCCAAAGTATGGGCTTGTGAATTTGTCCTGGTTTCAGCTGGGATAGAGTTAATTTTCTTCCTAGTAGCTGGCATAGTGCTGTGTTTTGGATTTAGTATGAGAATAATGCTGATAACACACTGATGTTTTAGTTGTTGCTAAGTAGTGTTTATACTAGTCAAGGACTTTTTAGCTTCCCATGCTCTGCCAGGTGCACAAGAAGCTGGGAGGGAACATAGGCAGGACAGCTGACCCCAACTGACCAAAGGGCTATTCCATACCATATGATGTCACGCTCAGTATATAAACCGGGGAGAGTTGGACAGGGGGCAGCGATCGCTGCTCGGGGGCTGGCTGGGCATTGGTCGGTGGGTGGTGAGCAATTGCATTGTGCATCACTTATTTTGTACATTCTTTTGTCATTATTATTATTTTTCTCTTCCTCTGCTGTCCTACTAAACTGCCTTTATCTCAACCCACAGGTTTTACTTTTTTTTGTCCGATTCTCTCCCCCATCCCACCAGAGCGGGGGGGGGATGGTGAGCGAGCGGCTGTGTGGTGCTCAGTTTCCAACTGAGGTTAAACCACAACAGAATTAGAAAACCACTACCATGCAAAATAGTGCTTACACACAAAAAAACCCAAGGAGCGTGAGAGAAATGAGCTTTGCAAATGACTGAAGACTCATCTGCAGACAGCAGCCGTCAAAACTCTTCAGCAAAAAAGATTCACCCTGCCTCAGCCTCTGCGTGCACTGTTTGAGTGGTTTGCTTGAGTCTTTTTGATCTGAAGGATGAAGATACAAATAGAGGGTAGTCAGGCAACAAACATGAATTCATCAAACTGGAAAGTGCAGATCTGAACCAAGAATTGATAAGCAACCAGATGGAGCAGAAAGTGCCACCAAGTCAGTGAGTGTCTGGGCTCTGCAGCTGGTGGAGTTAGAAAATGTCACATCACAGCACAGCACTCCCCTGGAGTGTACAGGATACTTGGGTGAGGGCTGAATCCACAAAGCGAAGATTACAGTTTCCTTGGAAGGTGGAAATAACAAAGTACTTCCCAGTCACTGCTTCTCCAGACTCAATTGAGATTCCAGGACTGAGCCTTAAGCTTGAGACTGCAGAGCAAAAACCAGTCCTCCTCAGTCCAGCTTTTCTGACCAGAACTGGAAATTATTGTCACAGTGACACCCCCCCACCACCCTTTTGCTGTCATCCAGTCCAGAGTAATCAGTGAGTTATCTGATCAGCTATGCCTTGCCAACTAAACAGAGATGAGCTGCATGTTTTCCACATGGCAGAGTGAAATTCAAACTTCTTTATCCTCAAATGTTCTTTTATACAGGCTGAGCAGAATCTGCAGAATCTCATTTATGGTACATCAATAGGATCAAAGGCAGAGAGTTTCCTAAGCAGTCAGCGAGGGTGAGATCCAATAAAGGACTGGCTCCTAAAGTGTGACCTGGAGTAAATTTAATTGCCTAAACTGTAATTGTAAAAAGGAAAAGTGACTGCTTTAAGATTGCGATCTAAAAACAAACAAACAAACAACACTCAGTTGCTGCCTACACATGGGAGGTGCTCTGCAGTTACAGCACTTAATTTCTACTCTGAAATTGCAGTGTGGCACACGCCTACTAGACCTGGCTGTTAGACGTGAGCACCGCGGCATCCTAATCCATGGCTGAACTGAGCTGAGCTTAAAATTCTTGAATTTCCTCCACCAAAGTCTCCCAAAGGACTCGGTCCAGAAGGCTTTCTCACATCATAGCTACGACATATTGACAGGCTTCTCACAAAATGCAATTACAGGCACCACTGTCTGCAGAGTGTAAATGCAGTGATGACTTTTGTATTTCACATGAAGAGTGCAAGACCTAAATTCCTTCCTCTCCTCCCTCCGAAGACATTCAAGGCCACATCCTCTGCCTCATGAGAAAGTATCCTAGCTTTCAGCAGTGAATAAATTGCAGAAAATAATAGCCGCTGGGCTATACAGACACTGCAAGGTGTCTATCACCTGTTGGCCAGGATGCTCACAGGGAGGTGGTAAATCTGAACTTGCAGAGGAGGCTTCTGGTGTTAGGTCTGTTCTTGATTCAGTAACTTCGTGTTGCAAAACGTATGGCAACCTGGAAGTGGGGATAACAAGCCAGGACTATCCCCCTGAGATAAGGGTGCTGCCCACAGAAGAATACAAACAGCCTCCAGCAGTGCAGTCAGCTGTCGGTTACCCACAGGCAGTTGATCCAGTTTGGCTTTCTCATGAGACACCCAAGGTGACTTCACGGGGAAGCAGCCCAGGCTCAGCAGGTCTGTGTGTGGCCGCCCGGGCGGTGTGAGCCTGGCCCGGCCCTGGGAGCCGCGCTGCCGGGCGGCCTCCGCCATCCGCCTCCCCCTCCCCGGCGAGGGCAGCGCGGAGCTGGCTCCGGCAGGTGCCCCAGCGCCAGTCCCACCGCCCCGGGCTGCCCCAGCTCCACGCCCCGGGGTATTACCCAGAGAGGGAGGAGCGAACTGGCCTAATCGCAGCCGGGCTGCTGGCACCGGCTGGTAATCCGGGGTGCTGCCGGTGGGAGGGGGCGGCTGGGCAGCAGGGGCAGCGGGAATGTGCCTGCTGGCACCGGCACCTGCCTCCCAGCAATTACGGTGCAAAAAGGGTTGCCGACCTCTTTAGGACGCGGAGCCGGAGGCGGCAGCTACCCCGGGAGGAAGGGTCTGCTCCCGGCCGGCGCTCCCTTTCCGGCGCCGGGAGGGCGCGGAGCCCCCGGTGCCGCGTCCCGGAGCACCCCGGCATCTCCCCGCCAGCCGCCGCCCTCCGGCCCAGCTCCGAGGCCGCGCCCGCCACGGACCTTGGACAGAGCCTCGCCGGTCGGCGGCGGCCGCACGGCCACGGCGCTGCCGGCCCTGCATCCCTCCCTCGCTCCCGGAGGCGCAGAGCCGCCGGCTCCTTACCCAGCTCCTTCATATAGTCCTCGAAGCCCTCGCTGGAGATGAGGCACCATTTGCCTAAAAACGCATCGATGGCCATGGCGGCGGCGCTGGGGCTGGCGGTGTCCCTGGGCAAGGGCGGAGGCAGGATGACGGGGCTGCAGCGGGGACGCGGCCGCCTTTATAGCGGGGCCGGCGACATGTGCCGCCGGGGAGAGCCAATGGGGCGCCCGNAGAGCGGGCACGCCGCGCCGCTGCCCGCCCTCCGCCCGCCCTCCTCCCGCACACGCACACTCACACACGCACACATACACACGCACACGCACACTCACACTCTCACACACACACACACTGCCTGCATCCCGCCCAGAAACCGTGGGACACTGCCGGGGCCATCCCACCAAGGGATGTCGCAGCCTTAACGCTTCTTCGGACACAAACACCACCCGGCACCTACCGCCGTGGAAAAGTCCAGCGCACTGTGCGCTGTCACCCATGGGGTCCAAAACCAGTCTCTGGGGAATTTTTTGCAGTCTGGGGCACTGAATCCTAAATTATGCCATTTATTATGAATCATGCTTTTTATGGATTCAGGAACAAGCAAGCACGGGGCATCATGTGGCACAGAGACAGAGCAATAAGGAGCCGACATCCCAAAACAGTTTATTGGGTTTGGTTGCTGGCCTTCCCAGCATACCCCCGAGTCCCGCTGGTATATCACATAATACTGAACTACAGCAACCTGTAGCTTGCTGCTGACCCGGGAGCAGACCTGTTACAGACACACAGTGATCAGGTAGCAAACAAGATCAATCAGAATACAGAACTAATGCAGGTACTTGCAGTACACAGGAAAAATAAAAGCCTGAAGGCAACCTCGTGCTTTAGCACCGGAAAAATGCAGCTTTGGTACCTTGGGTTTAGCCCATATTGAACTATGATACCCTAATTCCTACTTCTTAAAAGAAAACGCGGCAGTTGCCATTGCTGCACGCTCGCACAGAAGTGCCATCATAAAAAGTATGAGGTACATCAAAAGAAGTACCGTTACCAGGCCCCATGAGGGTTGGGCCAGTCTTTTGTCAAATTCCATCAGCTGAGCAGAGAGATTTACTGTCATATTCTGTGAGAAAGCTGCTATTTCTAAGTCACAACAGAAATCCCAATCCCAATGTATCCCCAGTATTTGTTTCCACCATCAGGGTTATGCCAATCTCTGCCTCCTTTGGCCTTGTGTCAGACTGGATGAAACCCAGAGCTACTTTCTCCTGACCAGAAAAAGAGAAATCCGAAGACACACCTGGTGCCTGGAGTTTTTTTGATGGAGTAGCCATGGCTATGTTTCTCTGCTAGTACTTTTGTGGAGGAGTTTGAGATTGAGGTGTCAACACCGGAGAAGACAGCAAGGTCTCTGTGGTGGTTTCAGAATTTCACATGAGAAGGTGCTGTGAATCCGAATGTTTTGGTGCAAGGAGGACACTTCCCTTTACGCTTTGCAGTGATGCAACTTAGTAGAGCTAAAGTGAATCAGTTTGAAGGTTCAATACTTTCTACAAAAGGTCAGATTTGTCATACACTAAGTAATCGGCTTGTTTTTCAACTGAAATTTTTTTTAAAATCCTTCTGTTTAACTATCCTTCCCTACTGAGCTGCCTTTAATTACCTTCCACGTCTCTGACTGTATGTTTGCTTTTAATATGCAAACAACACTACAGCATCTGCTCATAAGGCAGCAAGCCACATTGCTTTTTTGTCATTAAGCTGGTACAATGAAACACAAGACTTTCAACTTCCTTCCGCTTTTATCTTTTTTTTTGGTCTTGCACAATTTTAAATTAGGCTGACGTTTGCTGCCTAATTCATGGTAGCAGAACCAAAATGCCATCCATCCTGCAGTTCATTTCTGGTTGCTTACAGAAAGGATAAATGAAAAGCAATTAGATTTTAGGGATCAAACAGAATCATCCTTCAGGAATCAGCAAGTCTTCAGTCTTCTAAAATGGGGACAATTTCTAGAAATAGAAATCTTGGCTTTACTCCATGTATGCTAGCAAAGAGTTTCAGATCCATTTTTCTGCAGTGCTGCCTGCAGATGGCTTCCGATACGCAAGTAGCATTCAGGTATAAGTGCTGATAATGCAGCAGAAGATGTAAAATCCACTATTTCCATCTAGTGGTGAGACAGTATTCCTGGATCTGAAGTACACAGAGATCCAGCTACCTACCTGTGCAGAACGTTGCTATGTTTTTGAATCCTCCCACAAGTCATTTGTTTTGATTTATTCTCCTTACAAATTTTTCAGGTCTAGGCACGTAAATTCATATAAGGTGTAACAAGAAAAGAGAATCTTATCTCTCTCTTCTGAAATGCAGACTGTTAGGATACAGTGAAAAATCTCTCTGAATTTTTACAAAAATCTAATGTTTTGCAAATTAATCCCATGATATAAATTACTGGCTGGATAATGTCAAAGCCACATCTCAAAACTTCTTTGAAACAGGGTAGTGCTGAAATTTGTGGTATCTCACATAGCAAATAAAGTAACTAGAGGGACCAGAGATGTATCCTTCTGGGTAAGGTACAAGTGGATCGGGCTACAAAATATATGGGTTTTTTTACTAATGACAGTATGGTATATATATTGGTCAAATATTTCAAAGGTGATGGAATGCAGGTCCCTACTTTGGGAGTCAAAATAAAATGGTCAGAAATTCAGAGATGCTTGGGCCACAGGGCTCTGTCTCTATAAATCCCAAATCCTGCCTGGTTTGAGGCCGACACCATGGTCAGACGTGTTTTGTGTGTGTAGTCTCCCCTTCTCTCTAGATATACCCAAAGAGAAGCAGCAAATACATGTATTCATACGGAAAGCGTTCAGTTCCTATGCCAGATATTACTGTTTCAGTGCAGACAGCTGAAGTTCTCTGAAGTTTTGCTCATTTCCACTTTAGACTACACGTTGTCCAAGAGAAGGAGAATCAAATTTACAATGAGAAGTGTAAATTTTTCCGTGGAAATTAGCTGCACGGAAAGCACGTAGCCACAGTTAGGAGCAACCACCACCTTGGCAGCTTGGGCCTGACAGGGTGAATGTTTTCCCTAGGTAGTCAAGCCCTTGTGTCCCATAGGAGGGGAGGGTATTACAGTCCTTCATTACCAAGTGCAAAGAAAAGGACCACGGCAAAAGAGTGCCCAGAGACCTTCATTCTACTCCTTTGGGCAAGTATGCGTCGTGCAGTGATGCTTCATCTGACGTGAGAGTTGAGAAGCTGTGGCCAGCAGTGTTTGAGGTTTCTCTTCACGTAGCTATAGCGTTACCCATTGCATACAAGCCAAGCCATATTTTGTCTTTCAGAGTCGTAATATCTGCTGCTTGGGCAGGGCAGAGCACCACCACCTCCTCATCTGCAACATATCGCTGATCAGGTTGCATAGGAGGTGTAACTTTTTCCCTAGACCTTTACTTATTAAACTGCCCATACATTTAACTTGGAGGACACCCAATCTGATAGTGCTATACTTTGCTTTACTGTGTAAAAGGGAGGATCTTGCTTTTCTTCTAGTATACAGACATACAGTGTATATATAGTACCTTCTCTGAGTGGTAGGCTTCTTCTAGACAAGATTACCTCTTAAGAAAGCCCTAAAGAATTGCCAGGAAAATTGGACACCACAGCCCAAATTTTACTCTTCAGCCTATCCCTAGCTGTGAAAAAAAATAAAGCAGTCCATGAATAATAGTCACTCACCCCCAGGCATGGATGAAAAAAATTGCATAGGTAGCACAGCTTTGTTTCTGTTTCCTTGTTGTACAAGTGTGGTTTTCCCTTCCCAGCCATGTCATCACTGGGCAGACATGATGAAACATGTGCTATGGTTGCATAGCTGGCCGAGGTAAGCTTTACTCCAGCTCAGGAGCTCTTTGCTTGGGCAATACTAGACTAGGGATTATGAAGCAACACATGAACCTACAAGTTTTCATTTGTATGTCAATATGCACAAGATCTTCTAGCATATCGGCATGTCATCACCTCTGAGCTAAAAAAGCTGGGCACAGCCTGTGTTTTATCAATGGGCTTTGCGTGATAGATCTCAGTTTTCAAGTCAAAACAAAGCTATCTTACTCTCCAGCATGGCTTAGTCTAAGGAGCATGGATCCTAGGAGTCCTTGCTCTGGATCTGGCCACCGCTGCACCTGCTCCAGGTGGCCGGCTGTCGGGGACGGGCAGGCTCACACGTGCTCGCGTTCAGTGCCGAGGCAACCAGAGCCCCAATCCTTGCTGATGCCACAGAGCATTACTATAATGCAATTAACACGTCGGCAACCTCAGCGTATATCCTGTACGCTGTCAGCAGCATGTTCAAAGCAAGTTTAAAGGGAAATGCTTACATTGAGGGCAAAGTTTACTGTGGCAATTGTGTGACAGCTCACCAGTTGTACCCTGCCTAAATGACAGGAGAGAAAGCTCCAGAGCCTGCAGTGACCAGAAAGAGCACTCCAGGCTTCATTTTCCTCATTCCAGAGAAAAATGGCCTGACGTCAGTTCCAGCCCAGCCCACAGTGACTGCAGATATACGAGCTAACCTTGGAAGCTTTGAAAAACCCTCTTTATTTAGCTGCAGTATCTACCCTGAATAGCAAACATCCACACAATAGCATAAAAATATTTTTATTTATCTTCAGAATTTGATAACCAGCATAGTCATTACAGTGTTAAAAAAGAGATCAGGATGACTACAAATTGTCCATTGTTGTAGTTTTAGCACTGAAAAGGCCTTTGATCTGCATAAAACAAAAGCATATTAGCGGGGGATACCTGCGCACAGAGGAGACTTTCAGAAAGATAATACTCTGGCGTGGCTTTTTAGAAACCTCAGGTGTACAAAAAATTATCCCAAAGCTCTATAAATAAAGCCAAATAAAAACCCCAATTTCGTCCTTTCTGTGTGGTCTGGAACAATAAGGACATAAGGGCAAGAACAAGGAATGGCAAAATGGTTTGGAACAAATAATGACAAAAGAAATATCTCTGCCAATGATAAGTAATCAGCCTATGAAATTTAGAACCACAAATTACAGATGTGCCCACTGGATTTTGGAAGGGGTGTATAAAGTTTTATCATTATTTTTTTGATTGCGTATTATAAATAGAGTTCATTACTAAGGATATTAATCGACCACTGTGAAGGTAACATCAGGAAAAAATGTTTAATCTATAGTTACGACGATTGCACTACTTTTCTTTCTCAGGATGTCACCAAGGAGAGCATCACAGCTATAGAAATCCAGAGGGCAGAGCCTGACACTCATCCTCTGCAGAGGAAGGGTCTTCTCAGTGTGATGTGGATACCAACTCCTTTCCCAGCAGCGTTGAAGTGAGAGGGACTGCAACTGCTGCTCTTCGTGTTGAACAAAGCCCTGTCGTAAGGTGTTAGGAATAAGTGTAGCCTGTCTACCAGATCAGGGCTCACAAAGGACTTCATCCTGGGGCAACAAGGGCTTAGGTGTGAAACAGATCCCCAGGGCACTGTTGATGAAGGCTGGCTTTTGCCAAAAAGCCCAAGTCTCCTCACACCTGCATGCAGCCTATCTCTTTGATAGGCTCTCTGGGGTGTCGCTCAAGCACTACCTTCCAGTTCTGACTTGCCTTTCAGAAAAGACCTCCTCTTTCATGGACTGTAGAAGAACCTAGGGAAAAACCTTTTGGAAGCTAAAGCTAGTTTTTACTATTATCCAATTCCTATCGCCAACTGTCCTGGTTTTGGCTGGGTTAGAGTTAATTTTCTTCCTAGTAGCTAGCATAGTGCTGTGTTTTGGATTTAGTAGAAGAATGCTGATAACACACTGATGTTTCAGTTGTTGCTAAGTAGTGCTTACACTAGTCAAGGACTCTCTTTTTCAGCTTCCCATGCTCTGCCAGGTGCACAAGAAGCTGGGAGGGGGCACAGCCAAGATAGTTGATCCAAACTGACCAAAGGGCTATTCCATACCATGTGATGTCATGCTCAGTATATAAAGTGGGGGGAGTTGGCCGGGGGGAGCGATCGCTGCTCAGGGACTGGCTGGGCGTTGGTCAGCGGGTAGTGAGCAGTTGCATCACTTGTTTTCTTTTCCCTGGATTTTGTTTCTCTCTCTCTCGTTCTCCATTTCATTGCAATTTTATTACTATCATTATTATTATTATTTTATTTCAATTATTAAACTGTTTTTATCTCAACCCACGAGTTTTCTTTTGCCCTTCCGATTCTCTCCCCCATCCCACCGGGGAGGGGGAGGGGGAGCGAGCGGCTGTGTGGTGCTCAGTTGCCAACTGGGGCTAAACCACGACACCAACACACTAAGTTTGCCAAGTGTGTTGACTACATGACTTGTGTTCAAAAGACCTTCTAAGAAAATTCTTGCCTCTGGCATCTCAGCCAACCTTGCAGGACTGGCACGTATTCTCCAGTTTGCTCTTCTAGACTTGGAAAGCCTCATGGTATTTGGGTTTGTGTCCTTGATTCCTTCTCAAGACATGATCTTACATATCCAACATCTAGGCCAGAGAAAATCTATAAGGAGGTAAGAAATTACATTGCAGTTCCCTGATTTTTTCCTATGCTTCTGCCACAAGATAGTTTCTGGTACTGATTCTGGCACTTTTACATGCAGCTTAACTTGATACTGATCCAGCTATGTGAAGGAAAGGAAGAATTAATCATCCGATTCTTACATTTGTCATTTCCAGTAAATACTTTGAAGTTCACTTGAGAAGTGGATTTTGAAGACAAGTTCTATAAAGCCCCACCTAGAAAAAGAGACTTTAAAAACTCTATTAAAGTAATTAGTTTATTTTATTTGTGATTTGAACCACTCAGATTCACCAGTAATGAAAAGACAATTCAGCGAATCTGTGCAAGAACTGTGATTGAGATGACAAATTTGCTGGCTTTGCACACTGACCATGCTATTTCTACAGTAAGGCTGGTCTTTGACTCCTCACTGAAAAAGCGTGGAGGGGTCAAAAGAAACAGAGGAGTGGTGTCTGAGTAAGGAAGGAACCTGCTGCTTTGCCTCCTGCCTGTCCTCTGAACTTCCTGCAGGGACTGGCAGTCTGGGTTGTGAAAACCTGTCCATGAAGGACTCGTCTTTCCCAGGCTTTGCTCCTATTGACCAAGCATTCCCTTCACAAACCGGTCTGCTGGTCCACTTTTCCAGCTATTTTGTCTTAAAAGAAATGTCCTTTTCATATGTAAGCAAGTCAAACTCACCTCATCCAGTAAAGCACAATGCAGAGGTCTCCTTTGATATGCTATTAACCTCTGTTGGCAACACTGCCAGTATTAGGAGACCGCTTAAAGTCAAGCAGAGTCTCTACGCTCGCCTTAACTCTGCTTTCAACTACCACTTCGAAACTTAACAAGACATGATCGAAATAGGTCAGCAACTGCTTCACCCTCACACCTCTAACATCTGTCTCTGGGCACAGCCTTAGTTTTGTAAAACCTTGAGAAGGCCAGCTCAATGTAAAGATGATTTCTTGTTAAATTAAAAATGATCAGAAGCAAAGTAGCACCTCTAACCGTTAGTGCTGCTCTGTACCAACATTTCTCAGCATACAGAGCGAGGTTGAGCAGGAAGAAGAGAACAAGTAGTGGTCTACCAGGAGCAAAGCACCTTGGCTGCTTGAAGCTACTGCAAGCTCTTGGCAGACAATAAAAAAGGCTCAGAAGAGTGACTCAGGCTTTCCAGGAGGAAAAAGTGAGACTGGATGAGATCAAATAGTACCAGGAAGGAAAAAGGCTACTACACCAGAAGAAGGGAGCGGACGGAAGCGCAGTTGGGAGAGGCATGGCTGACAGATGACCTGTCAGCCTGAAGGTGACTCCAAACCACCCAGTGGAGAAGCAGGGCCCGGCATCCAAGGAAACTGGTCGCACATGTAGCTGATAAAGTGGGCAGTAAGCCAGCAATTCTTAAACTGCAAGGGGTGTGTACACCTGCACAGGGAGAGTATGCATGCAGAAGATACATTTGGGAGTAAAAGTCTTGAGAACTGTTAAATACAGTCCCAGGATATTTACTTTTTTTTTTTTTTGGGACTGCGTTACACCACATAAACTCCTTGGTCATTCAAAATTCATATATAGTAGAGGTGAAGAACTAGGAAAAGCCAACCAAAACTAATGCATTCTTTCACATCCAACAGGGCAAATACCTGTGGGCAATTTTCTGAAATTAGTAGACGACACCTTCTGCACGTTCACAAACAGCAAAAATGTATTAGATTGCAACATTTTCAAAATAATTGAGATTTAAAGCATCTTCCACTCCTCAAGTGGGGTTTGCATGCCAATACTGTATTGCACCTAGTTTTTCCTACAATATGTAGCACAAAATTGCCCAAATTGAGATCCCCGCAAATAACAAAGAACAGAATTTGCACTGGCGTGCAGGAACTACCTCTGATAGCATGTTTCTACCTGTTTCTACCTTGCAAGAAAGGCATCAGGACATTGCAATTTTGTACTTATTTGGGCCAGCTAGTAGTTAAAACTTGCTGTGGAAATGTTCACTAACACTGCTGCTCCCGGTTGAAATCTTTAATAAAGATACGATTATCTTTTTCTAAAAACAATGCTGCAGATACTTAAAAAGGGAGTACCCTGACCAACTAGTGTTATCTAAATGGCACATTCATCTGTTTCAGGACTATTTTCCCTATGCATTGACAAGAACTTCTAAATAAATAGGTATTTTCACGATAAACAGGTCTAAGGTTATTCTAATCGTTGTTTAAAATCTCCAGGTATTAGAGATCTAGGCATTTTAATGTTATCACCTGCTATCAGACACCCTACATGGACGTGGTGTTTGTATTTAGTTAATCCTAGTGTTTTTAGGGCCTGTTTCAGTTCCTTTTATATTTAGGCAAGCACCCACATTTTTCGTGGGGTATGTAGTAATCAAGATTAGTGGGCTAGAGAATAATAACGTGCAAAGTCAATGCTCACCCAGCGCCACTTTGTTCTGCATGACTGACCTTAATACCCTCTACATCCACAGCCCCAGACTGTGCATGTCAGGGAGATGTCAGAGCAGCAGGTCGCCCGGCTTTGTTTAAGTCAATCAGCAGCAGAAATTGCCACTGTAGGAACAGCTTGCAGCAAAGTTATCTAAATGCTTAGAGGAGAAATTCATTAAAGATTATCTTTAACATACTTGAAAAATAAATTCGTACCTTTATCTACGTGGTACAGGGAGAGCAATTTTCTACATATTAGCATAATAATCACCAGAGGAGTACCTCCTCGCCCATATTTCTTGTTTATATCACTTCAATATCTTACAATCTTGAGAATGCACATTTTTAGCTTTATTTTTCTGTCTGGTATGCTTTCCTTTATACCCTACATATTCAAATCCTAGTCATTACTTCTTTTTCATGCGCGAAACGTATCGGAGTTTTAGCACTGCAAATTGCAGCTACTAGCACACTCAGCAAAAGCAGCATCAGCAACACCTCATCCACTGAATCGTCAGTCATCTCCCAACGGCTACATTACAGGCCTTTGGCCTAACCTCAGCAAAAAGGTTGGGCATCTCTGGGTTAAAATGAAAGCACCTAGTAAGAGTGTCTCTTTACAGAGTGGGATGCCTGTCCTTCTTGCAGCCCAGAAGGCCAACCATATCCTGGGATGCATCAAAAGAAGCGTGGCCAGCAGGTCGAGGGAGGTGATTCTGCCCCTCTACTCGGCTCTGGTGAGACCCCACCTGGAGTACTGCGTCCAGCTCTGGAGCCCTCAAAACAAGAAGGACATGGAGCTGTTGGAGCGGGTCCAGAAGAGGGCCACAAAAATGATCCGAGGGCTGGAGCACCTCTCCTACGAGGACAGGCTGAGAGAGTTGGGGTTGTTCAGCCTGGAGAAGAGAAGGCTGCAGGGAGACCTTATTGCAGCCTTTCAGTACTTAAAGGGGGCCTATAGGAAAGATGGGGACAGGCTTTTTAGCAAGGCCTGTTGTGACAGGGCAAGGGGTAATGGTTTTAAACTAAAGGAGGGGAGATTTAGGCTAGATAGAAGGAAGAAATTTTTTACGATGAAGGTGGTGAAGCACTGGAACAGGTTGCCCAGAGAGGCAGTGGAGGCCCCATCGCTAGAAACATGCAAGGTCAGGTTGGACGGGGCTCTGAGCAACCTGATCTAGTTGAAGATGTCCCTGCTCACTGCAGGGGGGTTGGACTAGACGACCTCTAAAGGTCCCTTCCAACCCAAAGCATTCTATGATTCTATGATTCTATGTGAGCAAAGAAAAAAAAATCACCTTTCTTCAACAGTGGAGAGGATTTATTTAGGCTATAAAAAGCCTGAACTAAGATCTTAATTTTTCTCCCTTTTGTCGTGGTTTAGCCAAACACAGCACTATGCCAGCTACTAGGAAGAAAAGTAACTCTAACCCAGCTGAAACCAGGACACCTTTTCTCTTCATAAATATAAACCCCTGTCTTGGACCAATATAAACACTGGAAACTTAATGTTACTTAACCCCTGTTTTACTTTTTAAGTACTTACAGATGGCTAATTGTTTAAGATGGATGTAAGTTCTTCACATTTAAACACAAGTTTTACACAAACATCACTGTACAAACTGTCAAAGAAAAAACTAAAAAAACCCCACAAAAATCACTGATATGTTACAGTAAGAGGGCTTTTGAGCATATAAAGGTCAAAGAAAGCATACCCCCATGATGACCAAGACTGGCAAACTGGTAACAACGGATGAGGAGAAGGCTGAGGTACTCAACAACTTCTTTGCCTCAGTCTTCACTAGCAAGCTCTCTTCCCACACCCCTCGAGCGGATGGACTGCAAGGCAGGGACTGGGGGAGGAAAGTCCCTCCCACCGTAAGGGAAGACCAGGTTTGTGACCACCTGAGGAATCTGAACATACATAAGTCTATGGGATGTGACAAGATGCATCCCAGAGTCCTGAAGGAGTTGGCTGATGTAGTTGCTGAGCCACTCTCCATGATATTTGAAGTCATGGCAGTCAGGTGAAGTCCCTGGTGACTGGAAAAAGGGAAACATGGTACCCATTCTTAAAAGCATAGAAAGGAGGACCCTGGGAACAACCGACCCGTCAGCTGTTCTCTCTAAATTGGAGCGATATGGATTCAATGGGTGGACTATTTGGTGGATGAGGAATTGGTTGGATGGTCACATCCAGAGGGTAGTAATCAACGGCTCAGTGTCCAGATGGAGATCGGTGATGAGTGGTGTCCTTCAGGCATCTGTATTGGGACCGGTACTGTTTAATATCTTCATCAATGACATAGACAGTGGGATCGAGTGCACCCTCAGCAAGTTTGCAGACAACACCAAGCTGAGTGGTGCAGTTGACATGCCTGAGGGACGGGACGCCATCCAGAGAGACCTGGACGCCATCCAGAGGGACCTGGACAAGCTTGAGTAGTGGGCCCATGTGAACCTCATGAGGTTCAACAAGGCCAAGTGCAAGGTCCTGTACCTGGGTTGGGGCAACCCCTGGTATCAATACAGGCTGCGGGATGAAGGGATTGAGAGCACCGCTGCCGAGAAGGACTTGGGGGTACTGGTGGATGAAAAATGGGACATGAGCCAGCAATGTGCACGCACAGCCCAGAAGGCCAACTGTACCCTGGGCTGCATCAAAAGAAGCGTGGCCAGCAGGTCGAGGGAGGTGGTTCTGCCCCTCTACTCAGCTCTGGTGAGACCCCACCTGGAGTACTGCATCCAGCTCTGGAGTCCTCAGCACAGGAAAGACATGGAGCTGTTGGAGCGGGTCCAGAAGAGGGCCACAAAAATGATCCGAGGGCTGGAGCACCTCTCCTATGAGGAAAGGCTGAGAGAGTTGGGGTTGTTCAGCCTGGAGAAGAGAAGGCTGCGGGGAGACCTTCTTGCGGCCTTTCAGTACTTAAAGTACCCAAAGCATTCCATGATTCTGTGAAACAATGTTCTTCAAAACTGGGGAGGAAAAAAAAAAAGAAACCAAAACTGTCCTTTGAACAGCCTTACTTCTATTTGGTTGACTTTCTATGATACTCTTCTAGAATGACAGGATTTAAAATCCTCTTAAAGAGTTTCAGATGTTCTTGTAACTCCTCCACTAGAAGGGAGCTCAGTAGCAGGTTCAGGAGCTCAGCACTCTGAAACCACTTGGAAGAGCTGGTGGCCTACTAAAAAAAAGGATAACAGACTGCAGAGAAGGTGTTCATCCCAGACTAAGACATTCACATCTATTGTTCCCATGTCTAAATTTCATTGACCCATCTGTCCCAATCATCTTATCTCACTCTCTTCTATTTGTTGCAAATACACGGCGGAGGCCACCATAAAATATCATTAAACATCTTTAGCACAGCTCTGCTTCTCCAACGTAAGATATCACCTTGACTTCAGCATCCTGGTGAAGAAGCTGCAAAGAACTACCTTGACAGTGCTATTTAAAACAATGCTGCTTTCAGAAAGGACAGTGTCCATTTACAAATCTCAGCAAAAGTAAGGTAAAACTAGTTTCAGATTTGTGCCCTAAATCTGCTGCCAAGTTAACTTTGGAAATATATGTACTACAGTTTTATAGAAGTCAGGCATCTGATTAACGACAGGTAGAACTAATGGCTCTGAATAGTACTGCGCCTGCAATTCTCAAAACTGGAACTTTAATTACATTTTCATTATGAATTGAACTAGAACAAAACTGATGCACATGAAATACATGTGCAGTTGACACCTTCACCTGCACAGCCCGAGGAGAGATCAACCCTCCCAAACCCATAGAGCTTTGCAATACAAATGAGACACCTAAGCACTTACTTTAATAAATAATAGGGTTGGACATAGGGCTATAAACACCAAATAATGCCCTCCCTTTGATATTTATAAAATATTTAATGAAATCTCCCAAAAGTGAGTGACAAAAATATTACAAAACTGAACTTCAAAGATAGCCCTTTCCTCCAATTATCAAGAAAACTAACCTACCTTTCCCTCTAAGCTAAACTTAGCTACTTTTATGCAGGATGAGTAGCTCTACTGTGTGTTCACAGTCCCATTACCTTGTTACTTTAACTGCTGAGCTAAATTTACATTTAGCAAATTTCACACTTTATTGAAAAAGAGAGGAAGAAAATGGCAAGGACTTAGCAACAGATGTATTATAAACATAGCATTACAAAATCCACTCTGTATTTGCAGCTTGCTGTCCCTCAGCTAAGTCAATGATGAATACTTTCAGAGTTTTCTTCAAATCTTTTTATTTAATAATTTTCAAAAATAATAACCACTCTAATAATATTTTGCATTCCACTGTATAGAAATTTTGTAGGAAATAATGTCCAAAGAGATGTGTCTTCACTGTAATATTAATTTAATAGCTAATGTGCATTATTCAAATTTATATGCAAATACATGTGATATTAGTCCAACATGCAGACAACCGAGAGACAGCTGCTTAGAAAGCTGCATTCATGCACCTTAAACCACTCTGACCCACTAGTGTTAGAAGATTTGTTGATCCATTATGTTTTCCTTCAGGTGAAGACAGGGAACATTTAAATGGTTTGTTCTGCTGCACATTAAACCGGTCAGTGTTTTGGCCATCTCTCTCTTTCAGATTTTGTTGCATAGGAGAAAAGCCTTCTGTGCAGCCTGCTGTTTTTAACACATGTAAATGCAAACACAGTTGTTTTTCTATTCTTCAGGGACTCTTCTTCTTGCTTTTCTGTTCTTCCTTCAGCTCTTTTGCATTACATCTAGACCCCAATGCTGTTAACATTTCTATTGTCGTCAAGTTGGCTCCCTTCATTATCAATCGCTCTCCATCAGCTGTAAAGGGAAAAAAACTTAAGTCACAAAGGCTAAATCACAATTACTTTAGTGTGCAGTTCTGTTTTGAATATAAATCCAAATACCCTGTTCATCTTGTCTGATTAGAAAGTACTCCACTTACCAAGGGATCTGATTATGCAGCACCAACAAATATATCAAACTGCACACAATACACATGTAATTTTCATTTCTGTATTGCATTATTGAAAAATCTGAAACATTTGTCTAGATATACCTATAGTAAGAACACATATTTGATGAGAATGGCTCATACTGTGCCCTCAAAGTCATCTAACAGAAGGCACAGAAGGCACTGGAAGGCATAATTTCCACACATGGCTCAGCATTTTAGCAGCATGTTGTCTATGGTCCGTTTAACTTACTTCTTTAGCCAAAACAATGAATTGGTTTACACAATCTGGTAGTTATAATGTAAAAAAATAGAGAGCACTAGGATTTCTAGAATTCTGAAAGAAATTATTTTAAAACAGGAAGGAGACAGTAGAAGTATTGCACCTAAGTTGATTATTTATTTTTGCAAGATTTGCAAATACAAAAGCTATACTCAAACCCATATAATGGAATACCATGCATGGCATCCAAGTTCCAGCCCCATGTTTGCCAACTACAAGGGCTGCAAACTCTTCACTTGGAAAATAATCAGCTCTTAGAAAACAGAGTTCAGAGCTGTAGCTCTTGGCATTAGTGAAATAAATTGTTTTGCTTTTACGCTGTGAAAAACATTAAGCTTTACTGCTTAAGCCTTAATATATCACAGCGAGAGACAAGGATGGGACAGACAGAGGCATGGAGGAGGGAGTACCAATGTCAACACTGAAATAACTAGACTTTCCTAAGCAAAATGAAGTACATTCAGCACTCTTGACATTTCTACTGATTCACTAAATATATTCCTATACTTTATAGGACGTTTAAAGAAAAGGGGGTAGCAAGAATCAATAATAATGAAAACTTCATTGGGCTACATGACATATTGGTCCATTACAGCACAGCAGGAAAGAAGATGCAGCTAGAGAAAAGGACAAAAGCAGATTACGGCCATCTGTTCACAGCCCAGAATCTGGGCCGCTTCCAGAACTGACGAAATTTCCACCATCAATTCCCTGCCTGCTCACTATACCCTAAAAGGAAACCAAGAAATTTGTTGTACATCAGTTGACCTCATTCTGCAAGTCCATCTGCACATGTATGGTCTTATCCATATGAGCAGTTCTTTCAAACTGCATAGTAAGTTACTCAGTTGCGTAAGCAATTAAAGGTATTCAACTTTTCTGTTGTCAAGACTGAGATGCCTCCACCACTGATAACGCAAAAAAAATTACAGAAAGTGAACAGATTCTTACATCAAAACAGAGCTACACTTACTTCCCTGCAACTGTACCTGACTGCAAGGTCACACAAGTATGTCACTACAAAAGTAGACTCAACCCTAAAGTTAAGTCAGTTCTTTGATCTAAGATCCAGCAGATCTAACTGTAGTACAAAGACATATATACACATTTATCTAGACATCAGGCTGTTAGTGACTCCCTCTTCCTTTTTTTCCTCCCAGCTGCACAACATCTAGCTATGGACCAGAACCAAAAAAAAAGTGACCACAGTAAAAAAGAAACATACAGAAGACAATAACATCGTAATAACACAAACCCATAAGGTCTTTTTTTGGTCAAGATTAAAAATGAAGTCCTTACCAAACATAACATCTACAAGTGGTTCAGACCCATCATGTCTCACATCAGCAGTCACTTCACAGTTTCTATTAGTAGCCTGGACTTTTTTATGATTTATACATCCAAGAAATTTTCTGAAAATATATTTGAAAATACATTAAGTATGTTGTAGATAGAAATTATAGTAAGTATATTTCTAAAACTAATTTGAATATATTGATACTGCTGAGCAACAAAAGTATAAACAAAATAGGATTTGTATTTAATAATTTCAGACAGGTACTTCTTATGAGATAATCACTCTTAAAAATCCAAATGGATAGTGCTTATATGCTAACATGTAAAAAGCATACCAAAGAATTTTGCAGTGTAAGCACTTTCTGCGTTTCTCTCAGCTGGGTTAGTAACGATAATAAAAAAATCAGCAAAGTAATTTTCATTTTTCTTTATAAACCAGTTGCTTGCCAATGTTCTATAGTTTGGGTTTGAGACAGCATTTATTTATTTAACATCATCGGTCTCCTGCAGATTTCCGAAATGCATGACAGCTACTTGACGTTCTAAGTTAAGTTGTGTTACTAAGTTAATTTAAAAAGTAGATGTGTCTGTAAAGCTATTGCAAAATGAGATTTTACAATTGTTTGATGCAGAACTTACATCACTCAAGAGGCTTAATTACTTAGATTTCTCCAACAGTTAATTACCAAGATAGAGCAGCAGCTGTTGCTCCCCATCTCTCCCATTACCAGCGTTTGGACTAGTGATTACAGACCCTCACCTACAGGCTCAGCAAATGAGATGGGCATCTCCCTGGGTGGTTTGGCAAAGCTAAATGCACATGCCTACATGGAAGGGTCTACACTTAGGCACAGAGATCCTCCAAAAATCAGCACAGAATGAATGCGGTGTGCATCCCGGTGACACCATAAACAGAGCCCTTATAACAAACACAGTGTCTTCTCATTCTGAAACGTTAAGATTCTGGACCTAGACTAAGCTACAAAGCCCTGGTAAGCACAAGCCTTCAAAGACCAAGATCATGAAAGTTGAAGTACAGCAGATGCAGAAGTTTGGGAAAACAAGGTTCTCCTCCAGGGAGGGAACAACAGATCCTGTCATTTCCTTCATGATTTGCTCCCAGGACGTCGTCTTACTTTTGCTGGCTGCAGTGACAGCAAGTCACAGGGCCCTGCAGTGACAGCAGTTTTAACGGCTTCGTTTTGCATCTGCCACTGCTGCGACCTGGGCAGCAGCCGGCTGGGGCGGCCGCTCTCCCTGCTCTTCAGGAACCCTCCACGTTTCCACGGGCGGAGGGGAGCAGGCCTGTGCCCCAGGCCCTGCCGCAGAGCCCGGGCATGGCGAGGGGCACAGGCCGTACTGCGGGCACATATAACCCCAGCCTCTAGTCCCCCAAATAAATAAAATTAAAGACAAAAAGCCCAGCCCTCACACCTGCCGTGAAACGTACAGAACCCACGCCCCGGGCGTAGCAAGGGCGTTGGGTGGTTTACAGATAGGGGAGCCCAGCCAAGGCCTCCCCGCCGGGCGCGGGCCCGAAGGCCACAGCACGCCCAGGCCGCCGCGGGGCCGGGGCCGGGGCTGGCGCGGCCTCTGCAACCCCCTCACCTCGTGCTCTCCACGTTGGACTCGAAGGGACAGAAGCGGACCACGATACTCTTCACCGGCCGCAGCACCACCTTGATCTTGGACGCCATCTTCTTTCTGCCCCCTACTACAGCTCCCAGCAGCCCCCTCGCAGAGGCAGGAAACGGAGGCGGGCGAGCTTGGGAAATGTAGTCCTGGCAGCCTCCCCCTCGGAGTGTTGTCGGCGCCCGCTGCGCCGCTCATGGCAGCCCTGTGGCCCGCCTTCCGCGGCAGTGGGTGCGGAAGGCCGCGGGGACGGCAGCGTGGGTCCTGCGGCCCTACGTGCCCTGTCTCTGCTCTTGGTGGGATGCCGGCTGCCTGCCCGACGAGCCTCATTTAACAACCCGAGGCGCTCGGGGCCGGGCTCATTCATGGTTGCGGAGGGAGAGGGACCGACTGGCCGACCTGTCCCGGCTCCTCCCCTGACTCTGTAGCACAAAGGTACAGTTAGAGGAAAAAAAGGCACACTTTTGACATAAAACTGACATTAAAGACTGCCTCTGGGCTCTGCAGCAGAAGTAGCAGGCCCCTGTGCCGTTAAGACTTGCATGCAGAGGGCATGGGGTAACACTTACGAGAAGCTATAGTATATAGTATCCATAAACTTAAGAAGCAAGGTTGGGTTTGTTTTCTTTATGTTAAATGTACTCGTATGACGTGACAGCTTTTGATGTCTTCCAGAAGTAGTTTATTTAATACAATTGAATAGACAAGTATATTAGTGAGGATCAATAAGGAGTAGCCAATACGGTCTAAGGATAAATCAGAGGCAATATTTTGCAATAGATCAAGCAGACTTGTAAGAGGCGATGCTACTGGAAGTGAATCCGTTTATTCTTCTGACGGGTTAGATGCAGCAGTTGCACACCTAGCCTTTAAACAAAGGGTTTTGGATGCTGGTGCGGTTGGTGTCAGCTGTGCATTTTCCACTAGATGGCAGAAACCTCCCTGATAAATTGCTGCAGCGGTCTCACGACTTGGTTCTGCTCAACAGCACCAAGATCTTAGTGAGGGTTGGGGATGGGATGGGATGGGATGGGATGGGATGGGATGGGATGGGATGGAATAAACCCAGGAGCAATGACATTTAAACACATGTTGTGAATGTCTATGGAATATTTAATACAGACCCATTCTGATCTACAGGAACTGCATTAAATATCTAGCATCCCTTTTAATGGGTAGCCTATTTTTAGGAGCTTATTTTTGTTTATTGGAAATCCTCTTTTTTAAAAAATCACATAGTTGTTGAGAAAAATCATCCTCTTTGCTGAGATTTAGCCAAGAGAAATTAAGTAGCAAAACTAAACACAGCAGGGTCAATATAGTTTTAATATTTAATGTTTTTATTCTTTTCTATATCATAGTCTTTCCATTAATGGGAAAAAATACATTTCTGTGAGATATCTTTTGAAAGACTCCACTGTAACCAGGAATTTAGTAAGAATTTTTCCTATTTAATAGGATCAGATACACGACCAGGTAGATAGGGTATTTTACATTTAGAAGGCAAAAGTAACTTACAAAATTTCAACAGAGCAGCCCTGCAGAGAAGGACTTGGGGGTACTGATGGATGAAAAGCTGGACATGAGCCAGCAGTGTGCGCTTGCAGCCCAGAAGGCCAACCGTATCCTGGGCTGCATCAAAAGAAGCATGGCCAGCAGGTCGAGGGAGGTGATTCTGCCCCTCTACTCGGCTCTGGTGAGACCCCACCTGGAGTACTGCGTCCAGCTCTGGAGCCCTCAAAACAAGAAGGACATGGAGCTGTTGGAGCGAGTCCAGAAGAGGGCCACAAAAATGATCCGAGGGCTGGAGCACCTCTCCTACGAGGACAGGCTGAGAGAGTTGGGGCTGTTCAACCTGGAGAAGAGAAGGCTGCGGGGAGACCTTATTGCAGCCTTTCAGTACTTAAAGGAGGCCTATAGGAAAGATGGGGACAGGCTTTTTAATAAGGCCTGTTGTGACAGGACAAGGACTAATGGTTTTAAACTAAAGGAGGGGAAATTTAGGCTAGATATAAGGAAAAAATTTTTTACAACTGAGGGTGGTGAAGCACTGGAACAGGTTGCCCAGAGAGGTAGTGGAGGCCCCATCGCTAGAAACATTCAAGGTCAGGTTGGACGGGGCTCTGAGCAACCTGATCTAGTTGATGATGTCCCTGCTAACTGTAGGGGGGTTGGACTAGATGACCTCTAAAGGTCCCTTCCAACCCAAAGCATTCTATGATTCTATGATTCTATATCTTTCTTCATTATAACAGAAGGAGCTTGATGTATTCCATTTAAAATCTGTAGCAAGATTTCCATTAGCTTCTATGGCAGCACTGAAGAAATAACATCAGCAAAGGACTGGGGAAGAAAGAATGATCACTGATTTTTCTAAGGGCTCCATTCTCCACACTGTTGGTACAATAGCACTTACCGACTTAAAAATATGCATGGCAAAAACAGTTTTATATTTGCTCTTATTGAATTTTGATAGTAATTTCATGAAGACTGTTTAGCTTACATTGCACAATTAAATTAAGAGAAAATTTTGTTTGCTCCTTTGCACACTCAGATCAGTTAACTTTTTAACATTTATTGTCAGCAGTAAAAGTTGCATCTTTCCCCTTAAGCCGCCTGTTTGGAATAATCAAAAACTATCTCTGCTTTTTCAAACTAATTTTTAATTTTTTGAAGTCCAAGAGATTCACAGTAACATGAAAGAACAGGTATCTGGTAACCAAAAGGCTCTGTGTTGTTTTCCTCCCCTCAAAAAATGGACTGTATCTGTGAAATGAAACCAAGAGACTATGAGTAGGAATATCCCATCACTGGATGCTACCCTACTTGTTGACGACCAAGTCTTTCTCAACACTTACTCTAGATGCAATAGTTTTAGCTGATGGTAATTCTGGTGAGAGTGCTAACTTTTACAGTTACTAAATTAGATAGATAAACAGCAAAATGACACACCTATTTTAAAAAAACCAAACATTTCTCCATCTGCCTTTAAACCCAGGTGGTGGTTAACCCCAGTATGTTGGACTACCCTCACTTTATACCAGAGCAACTCTAACTGACCTCTGAAGCACAATATTTAAATGCCATTTCAGGAAAGCTGATAATTTATCCATGAAAGACCTTGAATCAGTCTCTCCAGCTCCAGCAAGTAACCTGGGAACTCTCAAATGTCTGCATTTGAGACTGTTCTCTGGGGATGTCCTTGGGAAACTGAATGATTCATGATTCTTATTCCTAGTGATAATCATACACATTCCTAAAGCACAGTAACATGAAGAGGCATAAAAGTTATATTACTATAATAGAAACAATTTTAGTATTCCTTTCACCAAGCTGATCTTTTTTATTATAAATGCTGCCTCATCCCAAGTCTACAGACTTTTATGTCATTAGTTTCACTGAAGTGTAGTCACGAACCCATAGATGATTTATATCTAAGCAGCATACATGGTAAGGAAAAAATGCAGCCATGTTTTACACTTTAATTATGAAGACAGGCAGAAAAAGACTATAATATTAATTATAGTAAGTCAATGTTCCTGTTTTCTCTCTTAGATCCAGGGAGGATTATTCCGTTTTCCCCCCTGTTTTTTACTTATTGCTTTCATTTTCTGTAATGTTTTCTGACTATAGAAAGGCCCACATTTCAGAGCTTTTGAAATCTAATTTCTCCATAGTTTGGGCATGTCTGGTTTTAGCACCTTGGCTCTGGCTTTTCATTGCTCTTTAGTTCATTTTTTCCCTTAAAATCTGGTGGTCTTTCAGATTCTTCTTCCAAAACACTGCATGAGAGACGGCTCTCCATGCTGCATTTCAGGTACGGTATTACACCTTCATGCACCTACTCAGTTCTGGAGTCTTGGATCATTACAGAATCACAGAATCACAGAATAGTTGGGGTTGGAAGGGACCTCTGGAGATCATCAAGTCCAACGCCCCTGCTAAAGCAGGTTCACCTAGAGCAGGTTGCACAGGATTGCGTCCAGGCGGGTTTTGAGTATCTCCAGAGAAGGAGACTCTACAACCTCTCTGGGCAGCCTGTTCCAGTGCTCTGTCACCCTCAAAGTAAAAAAGTTCTTCCTCGCATTCAGATGGAACTTCCCGTGTTTCAGTTTGTGCCTGTTGCCCCNCAGGTTGCACAGGATTGCGTCCAGGCGGGTTTTGAGTATCTCCAGAGAAGGAGACTCTACAACCTCTCTGGGCAGCCTGTTCCAGTGCTCTGTCACCCTCAAAGTAAAAAAGTTCTTCCTCGCATTCAGATGGAACTTCCCGTGTTTCAGTTTGTGCCTGTTGCCCCTTGTCCTGTCACTGGGCACCACTGAAAAGACTCTGGCCCCATCCTCCTGACACCTGCCCTGAAGATACTTGTAAGCATTGATAAGATCCCCTCTCAGTCTTCTCTTCTCCAGGCTAAACAGACCCAGCTCTCTCAGCCTTTCCTCATAAGGGAGATTCTCCAGTCCCCTAATCATCTTTGCAGCCCTTATCTCTGCTTGTCCTCAGCTGATTCCTTCCTCTGCATCTTTATCCTTTTTTCTTCAGTCTTGTCACAAATGTCAATAGGCCCATCATTTAGCAATCAAAATGTCATGTCTGCGCATCTAGTTATAATGCTGTGTAGTCCAGGAATAAAATGTAATGCTGCCTTCGGGGCAGTAGCCAGTACTGAGGAGAAGTGAGCCAACACAAATCCAGCAGCCTGCCTGTTTTGCACTGAGGTGATGCTTCCAGATGGCCACCCAGAAGAGGCTCTTTGAGAAAGATGGTATGCTGGGCCTGACAGGAGAAACAAATTATTTCTGGAATCAGAAAAACACTCTGACAAGTGCAGAATCATGGGGCATATCTTTGTAAGAGCAATGGACAGAGATGGTCAAGATCACAAAGGACTTGTAGGGAGTCATTATAAAATACTAGTGTCATGTTGAAGGACATGTTGGGATGAATCCCCTACCATACTGGAGGAGCAATGCTTATTGTACTTAGTCATAAAAATGTAAACCAGTCTGTGTTTTCTGTCTGGTTTTGTTTCTTCCTTTGGACTGAATATTCTTATGCAATATGTCAGTTACTGAATTTTAAAAATATTTCCCAAAAGAGAAGAGCTCATAAAGGTCCTTTATTCTCTGAAAATTGTAGAAGTCAAGCATAGTTTTATACTAATAGTACTACTAATTTTGTGTATCATTTATAAACCAACTAATAGTTGTATGCTGTTAATGTGGTTTTCAGAAATAAAACTAAACTCAACAGCAAAGGTGTCACTTAAAATGAGCTTGGTTTATAACTCATTCTGAAATAGTAACTCTACATATCAGTTAAGAAAAGCTTTTATGGGAGTGAATAAACAGATTCCCTAGTTGCTCTTTCCTCCTCTGCAAACATGTATTTCTGTTGCCTGAGGTTAACAATTGCCAGCAGAAATGTTTGCTAAAATAATGTGCAGCACTTAACTGGCTGAGAAAATACTGTGCCAGTTCCTGACTTTTGTAACTTAATTTCTTGAGGATAATACCGAAGTTTTTCAAGCTACACCTTCATATGAGATAGAGCAAAAGCTGTACTTCATCTATTTGTCTTCCCTGTCTAATAAATACTACATAGGACACATGCAGCTATCATTTGGAATTTTATGTTGATTTAAAATATGCAGTTGCTCCCAGCAAAGAAAGTTCAGTATCATAATAGCACAAGGTACAAAGATGAGCTGAAATGAATGGCAACCAAGGTTAGCACCTGAGTCCTTGAGTCTGTGCTTGAAACTCCAGGTAGATTAAATGTGTATATTTTTGCTTTAAAGGCCCTTGCCCACGGTGATCCATGGGTATGTTCCCATTTGACGGTCCTAACTCTAACAAAGTCATTGTCATAATTTAAGAGGGAACAGATTTCCAGAAGTGCAGAATTTGGAGAAAGGAGTTGTATTGGAATTTGAACTATATGTTCAAAGACTTCCTGAAGGTTTGTCTGTGCTTCGGATAACTTGTTATGGATTTTGAGGAGCTCAGCACCATATTGACATTTGTACCGCTCTGCTAAGGGCATACTTTGGTGTTGTGAATATTGTAAGCAAAGCAGTTTGTTTTCACTGTCTTCTGCTAAGAATAGCCATGCCTATAGATTGATGTCCTAAGTTATTAGTATTGTCAGCAAACTATAATATTGCTCAATTGAACATGGTGACCAGGCAATGTAGTCTCTCTATACACTTTAATTCTTTCCATGGCAAGAACTTTCACCTGATGTTCTACAAGCTTATTTATGCACCAGTTTTAACCTCTATTTTTATAGACTTCGAGAAGGTATCTAGCATTACATACATGTAAGCCATAGAATACCCACTTAACACAGATAAAAGTTGAAACAGAGTGTCTAGTCAGCAGACATAAAGGAACTAGATATGAAAGCAGGGGATTTTTTATTAACCACTTTCTGTAACTAGTTTCATTTCATTTTATCTATTTATTAACATAATTAAAAGGTATCTCCTCAAGAGAGTCTTGTAACAAATTCTTACCACCTATGTGACTAGAAAATCGTATTTCTTTAAACTTTAAAACACATCAACATCAGTGACGTGCTACTAAATTAGTATTGTAATTCCAATATAAAGATAGTTTGCATTACTGAGAGGCCATGATAAAAATATTCTCTATTGTAAATTTCAATATGCCACAACATCCTTCGCATGAAGCTCATTCTATGTTTGCAGTCCTATGCTCAGTTACAAAAAAACCCCACACTGGATCATGAATCTGTTGGTCTGACATTACATTAGAATAACAGATGTATGTTTGATTAAAAGCCTGCATAGCACAGGAAGAGTATGATTCGGTTGGTTTCACACAAGAATTCCAGATGCAATGCAGTCAATGATATGCACAGACATACTGCAGCAATTAGTAGAATAAAGATCTGAGATATTTTGAAGTATTTGTCAGGTATCTCCTTATGTGATTATAATAATAGTGTAATAATTACATTATTCTGTACTAATTGAATTAAGCATGTCAGAAGATAGAGGAGAATAAATAAGATAATGCAGGAGTTGTTATACATACAGAAGCTACATTATATAAACAATAGGCAGCAGATGACAATTTAGATAGGTATTCCCAGGAAAATTATGTTACACAGATGAAATTAGGAATATGGAATGCCACATAAATAGCAAAACTGGTGAATTTTATTTAAGCATATATTGCCAGTTAATACCAGAATGAAGCAAGTATAATTTCTTAAAGTAGTAGTTTTCAACCCGTGGACCCTTAGTCATCTGTGGACTATTTGTAGTGGGTTCATGAAGGATTATTTTAAAAATATAATTCTTACTGTTGGTAGGCTTCCTGTCAGGATCAAGGAGTCTCAATGTCCACTTGAAAATTGTGAAGATCCACAGATCAATAAAGATTAATCACCACGGTGTAAGGGGCCACTGTTCAGCCCCGACGATATGAAATAGCAGAGCGTTGGTTACTAGGCTAGTTCCAAATGGTCAGATTTTCCAGACAGGGTTTCTTAATGTTTTAAAAATATCAAAGATTCTTCTCTGTATCTCTCAAACCAGAAGAAATCATGGCAATTTTTACTCCGTCTTGAATAACTGACAGCATATCCACATTTCATCCCTCTAACTACAATAGCTAAGTTAAATATCTCAGGGCCCTTACGTTAACCAATTCAATCCTTACCTTTATTCACTTTCTTGCATGAAGTATATACATATTAAACAGAGGCTGTATGAGATTTCAAACACTTGTGTTTAGTTTTGTGCATATAATGCTTTTGTTCACATACTGAAATTGCTTCATCAGATTTCACTTAGGTCAGTCACATTTCCCTCTCTAGTATTGATTGATAAAAATTAACCAGATGAATCAACACTATAAAACTAGACATATTTGCAATACATTTATTTTTATGCTGTTTTCCCATTTTAAATGAATTAGCAACATATAAAGACAAGAGATTAAGAATTATAAATATAATTGATTTTCCAAAGATCATTTCTAGCAGTAAGGAAATTCATCTCTGCTTCTCAGAGCCTCATTGAGAAACTTGGTGAAAATCAAACATTTGTGACCACGTGTTACCATATTAAAATATCTACAGAGATGCAAGCAAATATTCAAGGGATAACGTCAAAATGAAGGCAGAGAAATTGTGAACTTAGCTACGTTTAGTCAATCTCCATCATGCCTGCAATGAGGGAGCATACATTCATTTACTATCTACCGCAGTCCCCCCCCAACAAGTCCATATCACCAAAGAAACAGTAAAACAGCATTTTCCAAAGAGGCTTTTTCTTGCAAAATGCATCAGTAACGTCTTGACTCCAGGTACAGTAACAATGTGAGGTTTGGGAGATACAAGCAGTCCCTGTATATGTATCCCTTGTACAGTGGTAGCTGGGTTTATTGGCACGACTAGAATTGTAGTGATGTCTGACCATTCATAGCCCACTCCCATGCTACAGGTTTGTCTCCACAGACACTCCATTGTCCAGACTAATAAGAGTGATGCTCTTGCCGTGACTGCACAGAAAGGAGCACGCCATATGAGAAGGGCAGCAGTGCACAGCAAAGAGGCAACTGCCTGTGGCTTCTCACCAAATACGTTTACGACAGCAGACAGCTCCCGTGGAATAGTCGTGATGAGCCAAAGGTCTCTGCTGCCTTACCCTGGGCTGCCCGCAGTAGCTAACAACCCTGCTCTGCCTTTTGTGGGGCTTTCACGTAACTGTCTGTAATCAAGCAGAGGTAATCAGCTCAGAGGAACAGATTTCTTCTCCCAGTCTTATACAAATATATATAATCTATTTCAGTTATTGATTTGTGCTATTCGGTAGTGACACATTTAAGTTTTAAATCCTCTGTGCTTCTCACTGCCTTAATAAGCTGCTCCTGCCTCCCCCCTTCCTGGGGCTTTCGGGACATAGTCAATACCTATAAACTCTAAAGATGTGACGGGAAGTTTCATCTCATTAAAGTGCTTCACAAGGGGAGATTTCTTTATTCCCTCTTGTGATTTGTGTTCACAATTTCTGACCTTTAGTATCAGTGTTGTCTCACCGATACATTGTGTGCCCCTGGGGAGTGTACTCAAGTATGTCACAGGACTTACCAGGGGATTTTTGCTTTATGTTATACACCTTCCTTATCCACTATAAGAGTATTCTCATCTGTTTATAGATCACTGCAATAGCTCAATGAGTAAAATTGTTCTTCTAGAAGATCAGGTTCTGGGGAAATTACTTATATTGCTTTCAGATATTGCTTTTCTACCATATTTTTCACTGTACTTATGTCAATAATGCAATTTTTTACTCTTTAATGGTACAATTCCTCAGTAAAGACCAATTATCTTTAGCAATATCATAGCTGTCAGGGTTTTTTTTCCACTGTTCTTATCATACCTGTGGTTCTGACTGTGTCATGTTGCTAAAGTTTCTGGAAACTGGGTTATGACTCATCCTTTTTCTCCCTCTTAGAGCATCTCCAGGAGGCTTAAAGGGGGTCACAAAATAAAAATACAGGGAAGAGCTACCGAGCTTCCTAACCTTACAATACTTCAAAGAGTCCACATATTTCAAAGTGTCGAGGGACTGTGGGTATGAGATGACAGTAGGTTCCCAGGGCATCCCATTGCTTCTTTGCAAGCCAGCAGTGCTGGCTTCAGCAGTGTCTCCTGGATCTCCTGCTGCTAGATATTCATATTAACCAGTTGGCCCCATGTTAGCACAGCCTCCCTCTGGTCACGGATGCAGCCCCAGCATAACAAATCACACTTGAACAGCTTGAGAGCTGCAGGTGGCTAAAGAGCCCCAAAACTACCACCCACCATCTAACAGCAGCCAGCAGTTTCCAAATTTGTTGTAAGTCCTTGCAGCTAAGAACTACAAACATTTATCATTTTGTCCATCTAAAGAAATTAGGCTGCTGCCTTCTCGTCCTAGAAATGTGGGGAGGGCAAGTCAAAGGAGGGAACTACACAGTCTCACAGACAGATGGGGCCAGAAGGAAGCTGTACTCAAAGAAACATAAGTCTAAGCCATTCTCCATTCTCTGTGTTGCTAAAATTTCATTTTACAAAGAGAAATGGCTGATTAGGATTCTGATCCTCATCAGAAATTTCCTGAAGCCACCAACGACTTTACTAAAACTGCTAATTTTTGAGCAACACTGTACACTCTTGCATAAAAATGCTCTTTCTATCAACATCATGTTTAAATATATGCATAACTGGCTCCACATTACTTGAGAATGATCAAGTTCTCGGAGCAAAAATCAGGAAGCTATATAAAGAGAAGTGCCATGGGAATGACAACATGTTTTATGTATTTATGAAACTTTTCCATTAGGAAAAGTAGTCAAATGTGAAGCAGTCTTAGTCTGCTTTCATATATGCACTTTTCCATAGGATTCACACAGCATACGAGTATGCATGAAAATACATAACATCTAGATGAAATACAAAAGTGATATCAATCCCGTTGGTTGGTATCAATACGTTAAAGGGATTGCTCTGCCCCTTTAGGAGCCTGATGTGATCTGAGCAGCACTGGTCAGACAGTGCTTGAAACCTCGGCTAAAAAGGCTCATGCTTTATCTTTTTTGTAACTGTTCCAGAGAAACACTGGATGCAGTGAGCTGAAAAAGACATTTTATTCCAGGTGACATTCAGTAAAGAGATGTCTCAGTTAAATAAGTACACTTTAAAGCCTTTACGTATTGTATCAATCACAGAATCAAAACAAAGAAGTACGTTGCTTGAAAACTGCTGATTAATGGTAAAAGTTAATACGGGTGCAGAAGAGAGAAACAAGGGATAAACTGCCAACCTAATTCTTGAGTTGTGATCTATAAACTACTGAAGTCAGGTAACCAGTAATGATAGAATAGGAACCAAAAAAGCCCCCCAAAATAATAAGCCAATATCTTGTTATATGATTTTCAGCAGTTTCATAATGGAAGATAAGTAACCACAACAAACTTGGAAATACGTCAGGCTGATGGTGCCTTGGAAATACATTAGGTGGCCGTGGGCACCTACCTGTATATTGCACCACAGTTTGTGCAGAAGGATCTGATACTTTCTGTTGCTCATATTTCATTGCAACAGGGATCCAGGCTTATGCTGGGGTACATCCATTGACTCCACTGGTGTTCTGCAACAAAATGCAGCCCTTCCTGAGGTGGCCCACAGGGCGGTGACTCCCTGGGTGATCCTCTTTGAGTTCATGGGAGCTGACTTCATAGGGTCACCGTTCTGCTCAGCAAGTGCATTTGGGTCCATTCCCTTTCTGCTTTCCTGTGCCCAGGGAGTGATTTTTCTGTGCAAATAAGGGAGGAGAGATTCATCTAAAACCTTCCCTGCATATTAAACATGTTTAGGCATGTTAACCTGTCTCTCTGTGATTGTTTCTGGGATGGCACTGGTCAACTACAGAACCGGTGCTCAGTTAGAGTCAATGGTTAGTTGCCACTAAATTTATCCAGGTGACATTGGGTCAAAATACTTGTTGAAATTTCTAAATTCAACTAAATAAAACCTCTTTAATACCAGAATAGCCTTCTAACTAATACTAATTTAGTATGAATTCCTTAAAAAATGCTGAGTGCCAAAGAAATGATGACTGTGTCTAATTGTGCCAACACTATGTGGAGCTCGCTTGTATTTTGCAGCTAGACAAGTCATATCAGATTTGCTTTAATGGATTTTCCCAGAAAGCATTTTCTCAAACTGATGCACAGCTGAACAACCAGAGCTTGTGCAATTCTTCTCTTGGACGTTTCACAATGTCATTTTTCGGCCCTCTAAATGTGAGATTCCAACTAAAGTAACAGAGCATGTAATGTTGGCAATAGAAGCAGGTAATGTGAAATTCATACTCCACACCTGCTTTTCTATGCCACTTAGGCTGTGCCAAAATGCTACTCTCTTGTTGGAAGCTAAGCAAATATCAGATGCCTTTCATTTCCCTGACATGTGTGCCACATGCCACAATGTGCTCCAAGTCTTATTTGCATTTCAAGAAGAA
>VYZW01060846.1:48559-88416 GCA_013401315.1 Balaeniceps rex
ACTGATCTCACAAAAATGTGAGATCGTAGTTCTCTTCAGTAAGGCTTTTACAACATAAGATTCTGGTATCAGGAAACCAAACAGAATTCAGTCTCATTAGCAGTCTATCTGCCAAGATCTACAAAAGAGGAAATGAAAGAACATTTTTTTTGTGTATTTTTCAATCTTTCTTTGGAGTGTGCAATTGGTTCATGAGTAGAGATCAGCATACCCAGTAATAAAAATAAAGGGGGATAGAATATGTATTAGTGTTGTCATTGTTATGGAAAGATAAGAGAACTGATAGCTTGCTTGTAAAATATTCTCTTATATGTGAGAAGGAAAGGTCAGCGATGAATAATTTCAAGTGAGGAATGCAGCTAGATTTGGCGAATTTNCTTTTATTGCAATCATTGCTGTTGTAAGTGTATTCCTTTCCTGGCAGGTATAAATTGCCTAATTGGTCCTGTCCATCCAAGTGTCTCTGGTTTTTTCTACATTATCATCCTATTTGTAAGAGTTGTGCTACCCTGATTTCTTTTCCTAGTGTCCTAAACATGTGTGATGAAGATAAGCAAATGCACATTTTTTTCTTTGCTGTATTTCTTGTTTCTTCTACTGGGTGCTGGCTGTTTTGCTTTGGGGGAACACTGATCTCCAGAACTCCAGAGAGTCTTCTATGAGTTACAGGTTTGGCAAGCTGTGTGTTTAAAGGATGCAAGGCTTCCCTACTGCCTCCTAACTTCCCTGTTCTTCACAGCCACAGGCAGCCTGGCAACATTCTTGACTAGACTGCTGACTTTGAATTTCTTTGGTGGAAGCTGAAGAATGATGGCAGGAGAAAACTCTTGCTGGCCACAGTGATATCCCCCACTCTGCCCTTCATTTTTAAGGATGGGTTCATCTCTCCTTCTGCTGAACTTGTGCAGAGATTTGAAAGGATCCAGGAGAAAAAAGAAGTGGTAGAGTGCTACACGCCTGGACAGGATTCAGCTGTCTATACATGGGTGCTTACTGTTCTTTTAGACAGTGAGTGCATCCTGCCTGGCCTCCAGCTGCCCACCTTATGGGAAAGTGCAGCTCTTCCCATAAGTCCCATGTCATATCTGCCAGCCTGTACANGTTCATGAGTAGAGATCAGCATACCCAGTAATAAAAATAAAGGGGGATAGAATATGTATTAGTGTTGTCATTGTTATGGAAAGATAAGAGAACTGATAGCTTGCTTGTAAAATATTCTCTTATATGTGAGAAGGAAAGGTCAGCGATGAATAATTTCAAGTGAGGAATGCAGCTAGATTTGGCGAATTTTCTGGGAATATGATTTTCTTCCTCCTGCCCCAACCTAACAAGCAGAATGAAAGTAAACAAATGGCATCAGCCTGTGAGTTAGATTTTAGTGAAGACAGTTGTTGACAAGTCAACCTAATTGTGTTGCTAGAACTTAGCTGCTAGATGAGGTCAGAATGGCTGAATGTGCTGTCAACAGTGTCACCAAATTACCTCAGTTTATAGCTTGCCTGCCATGCCTTTCCAGTTAGATACAAAATCTATTAGTTCCTTCTTGCCTGCCTGGATGAATTTCGTATCCTGTTATGAGAAAGGAAGATCTCTCCAGCTCCTAAGCACAACAAACAAGAACCTATCTTTAACCCGTTTTTTTTCCCCCATGAGCCAGCCCAGATGACCAGTCTGGCCATTGCTATGCACAAACATCTTGCTAAGGTAAGAATTTTGTGCAGCTCTGGAGCGGAGTGGGCTTCACCCGCAAGACAACTCCAAGCTAAAGACTCCTCTTTAGAAGAAGTGACTTGTCAAAAGAGTTACTACAGGGCTGTACTGTACCAGATATGGTTTTGATCTGCTGAGTAAAAGCTATAAATATTTCAATTCATGGCAGTTTAGAATTCAAAAAACATAATTGGGAGATATGAAGAAAAACATGGGTGTTAGGAAAGAAGAAATTGTGGTACAGATTCAACATCCCCTCAGCAGGGAGAATGCTGGGAGTTAACTACCTCATCATAAGAAGCACACTTCAGATGGACTCCTTTGGCCTTTCAGGTCTAGCAACACAACATATCCCATATAGTTTAACTGCAGTGGTAGTAATGAACAGGCTTGAAGAGTATAGAGAGAAGAATCACATCTTTCCCCTTTGGACTCCTCCCAACAAGATTTCAGAGTTGTTGGTTGCCACCATGAGAAGCTGTCATCTTGGGTCAAAGGTGCAGAAATGTTCTGACGTGCCTGGGAAGTGCCGCCCTGCCCTGGGTTGGCAGCTCTTAACTGGAGTGGAGCAACTCCTGTCCTAAAATATGTGTCCACATTTGCAGCTTCACAGTTCGGAGCCTTCTTCATTCAGCTCTTATCCAGCAGGTTTTTGTTGTTGTTATAACAAAGGACTTTTGTGCTCTTTTGATTTAGCTAAACAATGAGATAATTTGATGAAGCACTGTAGGTGGAAACAGTATGGTTTTTCCACTGCACAGTGCACTGTAATAATAATAGTAATAACAACAACAACAATAATAATAATAGTAGTAATTGGCCTGGTAATTTTTCTTTTTTCCTGTAATATGTTCAAATGAATGTTCCTTAGATAATGAGACTCCCAGGCTACTTAAATGTGGATCACTCCAGTGGCTAATTCAGCCGTATGGAAGCAGCGCACAGCAGCTTCACACAAAGAGGGAAATAATATCAGCTTTGCTTTCCGCCAGGAAACAAACAAAGATGTTCTCCACTTGAAACTAGTGTAATTTATCATTTCCTGTACACTAACAGGCTGCTAGGTTCAACATAAAGGTAAAGGTGAAACACTGAAACAAATCTGGACGACCTTAGATTTTATGAAATAGAAATTTGTGCTGCAAGGGACACACAGAACAGGAATAGTTTTTATTGGTTCCTTGTCAGTATTTAAAATCAGAGTGGCAGCAGTGGTGTACTGGTACTGCCTGGAGGGATTGGAGGGAGAAGTTTCTGTAGACAAAGGTAAAAATACATGATTTTAATCTTTCCAGCTCCCATAAGAAAAACTTTAACAGATTGATCAATATTTGGACAGAAGACTTCTAAAGAAACCCAAGTGACTTTGGCTGAATGTAATTGGCTATTTTCTGTTCACGGAGTGTTCATATTTCCTTAAATTTATGTGACAAGGACTTTAGTGCTGAACTGTTGAAATTTGAGTGATAAGATTTTGTTGTAATTGATTAGATTTGTCCTAAGATATTCCCTGGCTGGGTGACTAAGTATGAATGCAAATTTTCAATTACATACATGCTTGTCCCAAAAGCTTTGAAATACACTCTCCGAACCTCTCTGCTAGCCAGATAGACATATATGGGGCTTTTTTCAAAGTTTCACAGGAAGAGAACATTGTTCTTATTGTGAAAAATTTTCCTCTTCTGTCCAATCGGAATCTCCCCAGGAGTGACTTGTACCCATTACCCCTCGTCTTTTCCGTGTGACTCCTTGTAAAAAGGGAGTCTCCATCTTCTTTGTAGCCACCCTTTAAATACTGGAACATGGTGATAAGGTGTCCCCTAAGCTTTCTTTTCTCAAGGCTGAACAAACCCAGTTGTCTCAGCCTTTCCTCATACAGCAGGCTTCCCAGTCCTTTGATCGTCTTGGTGGCCCTTCTCTGGACCCTCTCCAGCCTGTCCATGTCTTTTTTGCATACCAGGGACCAAGACTGAACACAGTATTCCAGGTGTGGCCTCACAAGCGCTGAGTAGAGTGGGACAATGACTTCTTTATCTCTGCTGGTGATGCCCTTGTTGATGCAACCCAGCATCCCGTTGGCTTTCCTTGCCACAGCAGCACACTGTTCACTCATATTGAGCTTCCTGTCCCCCAGGTCCCCAGGTCCCTTTCCACAGAGCTGCTTCCCAGCCAGGTAGATCCCAGCCTGTGCTGCACTCCTGGATTATGTTTTCCCAGGTGCAAGACCTTACACTTGTCCTTGCTGAACTTCATAAGGTTCTTGTTAGCTCACTCTTCCAGGCTATCCAGGTCTTCCTGCAGGGTGGCTCTCCCTTCCAAACTGTCCAATTCCCCACTCAGTTTGGTATCATCAGCAAAATTCATCAGGGTACACTTGATCCCATCATCCAGATCACATATGAAGATACTAAACAGTGTTGGGCCCAATATCCATCCCTGGGGGACCCCACTTGTGACAGGTTGCCAGTTTCAAAAGGAGCTATTTACCACAACCCTCTGGGTGCGGCCTGTCAGCTGGTGCCACACCCACTGCACAGACCACTTGTCTAGACCGTAACACGTCAGTTTCTCTAGGAGAAGGCTGTGGGAAACTGTATTGAAAGCCTTGGAGAAATCCAGGTAGACAACATTCACCGCTTGCCCCACGTCAACCAAGCAGGTTACTTTGTCGTAGAAGGCGATCAGATTTGTCAAGCACGATTTGCCCTGGGTGAATCCATGCTGGCTTTTCCCAATCACATGCTTCATTTGACTTGTGATAGCCCCCAGGAGGATTTGTTCCATAACTTTCCCAGGGACTGAAGTAAGACTGATGGGCCTATAATTTCCTGGATCTTCCTTTAAGCCCTTCCTGTAGATGGGGGTGACATTACCCTTCTTCCAGTCTTCTGGGACATCCCTTGATCGCCACGATTTCTCAAAGATTATCAAGAGTGGCCTTGCAACAACGTCAGCTGCCTCTCTTAACACCCTCGGGTGGATAATGTCAGGGCCCATCAATTTGTAAGGGTCAAGTTCCTGTAATAGTTCACATACCAACTCTTCCTTCACTGGCAGTGGGTCTGTATTTGCATCAACCTGGATTTTTGTTCCCAAGGCCTGGGGCCCAACAGTGCTGGTAAAGACAGAGGTGAAGAAAGTGTTGAGAACCTCTGCATCTTCAGCGTTGTTGGTGACTAATTAACCTCTCCTGTTTAACAGAGGGCCAATATTTTCCTTCTGTCTGCTTGTTGTTTACATACCTGAAGAACCCTTTCTTGTAGTTTTTGACATCTCTGGCCAATTTCAATTTTAGCTGAGCTTTTGCTTTTCTAACTGCATCTCTGCACACCCTGGCAATGCCCTTGTAGTTCTCAATGGGTAGTTGTCCACTTTTCCATCTCTGGTATGCTTCTCTTCTGGTTTTGAACAGACTCAGAAGCTCGCAGTTAAACCAAGGGGGTCTCTTGCTCCACCTACTTCCCTTACTTTTAAAGGGGATGAACTGGTTTTGTGCTTCCAGGAGAGCATTCTTGAAAAACTCCCAGCACCAGCTAGCTCCTTTATCCTCCATGGAAGCTTCCCACGGAATCCCTCCCAGCTGAGCTCTGAGCAAGCTGAAGTTTGCTCTTCTAAAATATAAAACCTTTGTCTTAGTGCTAACCTTCAGCATGCTCAGCAGGATCCCAAACTCCACGATATTGTGATCATGTAGCCAAGGCTATCACTAGCCAAGATATTACAAAGCAGGTTTTCTTGGTTTGTGAGTAGCAAGTCCAGCAGTTCCTCATTCCTAGTTGGCACATCTAACATTTGTCTGAGGAAGCAGTCCACTACACATTCCAGGAACTTGATGGATGATATGTGAGCTGCCTTATTGTTCTTCCAACAAATGTCTGGGTAGTTGAAGTCACCCATAAGAACCAGGTTCTGTTGACCCAAAGCTTGCTTAAGTGACCCAAATATTGCTTCGTTGGCCTTATTGTCTTGGTTTGGAGGCCAGTAGCAGATGCCTACTGTAAGATCCCCCTTGGAGATGACCCCTCTGATCCTGACCCAGAGGCATTCGGTAGGGCTTCCACAATCGCCGTAGTTGACTTCTGTATATTCAAGGTTCTCCTTAACATAGAGTGCGACTCCTCCTCCTCTTCTTCCCTGCCTGTCTTTACGAAACAGCCTATAGTCATCCATTGCGATCCTCCAGTCACGTGAGTTGTCCCACCATGTTTCAGTTATTCCTATGATATCATAACTTTCTGACTGGGCACAGAGCTCCAGTTCCTCCTGTTTGTTCCCCAGGCTGCGTGCATTGGTATACATACACTTGAGGTGGTTGGTCTTCTGGTTCTCATCTTGGGAGGCAGCTAAGGAACATTTGTCACTGTATATATTTCCTTATATTTTCTTCTGGACACAGCCAAAGACAACATGCAGGGAGATATAAACAACCAGAGATAAAAACAACTCAAAAGCGTGCTTAGGAGGGCTGCAGTACTTTGAGCCAGGCTTTAACCAACAGCATAGTATCTTCTGGTGTGGGAGCTGCCTGGCGCGGCTGCCTGGCCACAGCTGAATTAGGGACCTGCTGGGACCGTGGCAGGGCTGTACTGGGCAGAGTCCACTTGGGATCTGGACAGTAACAAAGCACTAATTGGCAGATGTGAGTATTAGTGGAACAGTAATAAAGTAAAGATGATTGTGTTATTCCTCTCTGCAGCCACAACCAGCCTGTTGTGCAATTATCTGGAAAAAAGCTCACAACTAAATAAACCACTGTGTCAGGGCACCTCAAGACCCCGAGCTTGTATCCTTTTGGTAACACTGCTGTAAATCTAGTTTAATCCCACTGAGTATGAAAGGAGTTCCTCCTGATTTACAGTAGTATAGACTACAGCAAAATCTGCACCTATCTTTTCCCTCTAGTTATCTAATACATTTTGGACTTTGATCAGAGGTTTTTAGCAAGAGGCTTAGTGCTGAAGAAAAGTTGTGTCCTTCTGTGAGATGTGACAATATTGTTCTCAGCCCGAACGGTGAAAATCAGGTCTCACATTGACACCTGAAGTCTTGGTTTTAGAGGTGGATTTTTCCCTGGTGTTTTACAGACATCAGCACAAGCACCGAGCAATGCAAAGAATTTGTCTCAGTCGCTGATAGGTTGGAGTGGTGAATTTTTTGTATTAGGCACATCTAAGCAAGTAGTTCTTTGAGCAGCAAGACGAACAGTATTAATTTCCAGAGGATTCCCTCATGGTTAAGAAGATATAAAAATACCTATCCAAGTATTTTCTGCACTTGAGGCAGACATAATGCCTCTCCTTTGAGTGGACTCTCTAAATTAGCAATATAGTTACACTCTTCGTGTTCAAGTCATTCCCATAGTAATGCTAAGAACAGTTTGTACCTTCCATCCAGCTGCTTATCTCCATGAAACTCATATGGATTTAAATCATTATCTGTTAAGTGTGCCTCCAGCTGGACACTGTATTCAAAATAAAAAGATGGGGGATTACAGGCAGACAAACCCCACCTGAAGACAACAGGAGCACCAGAACCTAATTTCTAAATGAAAGCCATTTTAAAATGTCACCTAACAAGAACTGCATTTTGGCTTTTCTATGTAAGTACCAGAACTGCCCCAAAAATTCAGGATCTGACCACAGGCCAGACACTCCCTATGTTGATGTTAAGATGAGATACCGCAAATCTCTGTGCCTGCAGAACCTTCCCCTTCCTTATCTGCTTTAGTCAACCATGATTTAGCGTGCAGTAATTTATCTCTGAAAAAAGGTGAAGGGTTGCAGTCAACTCCTTTTACTGGCATTTTTTAAACTGTGCGGAAACTGGCACGTGTTACAGCTCTGACATGTGCTAGAGGCGCAGTCAGGAAAAAATTATTTGAATGAAATTTGGATTCTTGAGTATTGGATGTCAACCAGGATTTGAAAATACAGCTTGCTGAGCCATTACAGGCCTGCTAATTAGGCTCCTGGTTACTCCAGATCAGCCTCAAAGAATGATCTGACAGCATAATATGAGTAAAATAAGACTATTGCTAGAAAAGCAAAACAATGAAACATGATTTATTGATACATCTAATCAAAACACATATTTTTGTATGATTTTAGCATAAACTGATCATTTATAATATATATATGGAGTGAGATAAGTAATTTACATAGTCGTCTGTCATATAGAGCATTGTGTGGCATAGGTCCACCCATTAATAAAAAGACTACCACAGAGAGTTGATGCACTCTTCTTTTCCTTAAATAGCCTTACAGTGTCTGAATGGCCACTCTTTGAGTAGTTTAGAATATCCAGTACCACAAGTATTTTCAACATCAGCAGTAAGAAGAGACCTCTGTTACTTTAAGGAATATATTTCACCTTCACAAAGGCCAGATTCCATTTGAGTCACTGGGACTTCTCCTGTAACGCAGGACCCAGACCAATATTCTGCTGTACCAAGGCAGAGCCTTCAACGTGTGTACTCCCCAACAGCCTGAGTAAATTACGCCCTGGTACAACTAAAGCCCACTTGCAAGAAAAAGCCGTTGGGATCACACAATGGGCCCTTCATAAGGGTTCCTTCTGTACTTTTCTGAAGTCGGTCATAACCCAGCTGTTACCATCTGCTGGAAAAAGCTCTTGGCAGGAGGCACCTTACAAATGCCTGCCAAGCACCAGCCCCTTGACAAAGTGGACTGTCCGAATTCTTGTAGGCTGAATCCCCTCCAGAGACGGATGATTTCTTCAACCTGGGGGCACTTGCTAGTTATGCTTCCTGCCCACGTGTCTCCAGGTGGCTGTCTGAAGGTAGGGGAAGACTTTTATGGACGGAATCTATAAAAGAGAAATAGTAATTTTTCATGGGTAATTAGGAAAAGCTGTTTTGAATTTTAAACCCAGATACTGTCATTATTGCAAAAGTATCACCTTTGGGGGCCATTCAATTTCCTCTAAGCCATCTAATAATCATTATGTTTTTATTAAATTTCTAGCCCTAGGACTAACAATTAGCATTGATTTAAAGAATAAATTACTGATTAAAAGTTTTTCCATCATGATTTTATTCCAGTCTTGCTTAAATACTGGAAACTGTCAATCTACCAGCATGAAAAATAGTCTAAAATTAAGCAGTTAAATTTATCTGCATAAATATAAATTGACATCTTTAATCCCACAGAGAAAATTCCATATTCCTGATACCAGATCCTGTCACTTAAGATTGCATTGGTGTTGAAGTATGGAGATCCTCTTAACATACAATTTATTTTTAATGCTTTCACTGAAATTATAAAACTCACATTTCTCTTCAATGGATTTAAGCTTTTTCCTTTCCAGCTACACATGTGCACTGCACAAAGACTCAAAACTATTGATGCATCACTTCTGGAGTAGTCTTCCAAAGAATAAATGATTGCTTAACTGGCATTCCAGAAATTTCCCTTGGAAACACCCATATAGTCTGACATAAAATGCAAGAGAAGAGGAACAGACAACTGTAAAAGGAAACCATGACATAATCCAGAATGAAAAGTTCATCACATATTAAAATACAGATTGATACTTCACACTCCCATAAATTAAGTTGCTTTGGACTTGTTTGTGGCAAATAAAATAATTTAAGACACAAGGTTTGGAACCTTTTTCAGAGTGTTATGCCTGTTATAACCTCTCTAACTGAAGTCTTGATTTAAATTGCTCATCATTTATATACATGTAGGTACTCTTTGAATGACAAGTGTACACACTGCTTTAATACCTACATCTGTTCCAGCTCATTAAACCCAGCTGTTCTTTACTTTTCCTCTCTTCCCCTTATGGTTCAATGGTAGTAAAACCATTCCTCCCAGGCCACAAGTGAAAAGCAGAGAAGGCGTTAGCTACAGCCAGCCAGAAAAAGACTAGTATTGCCACTTTTTTTGATTTTCCATGCTTAAGTGTAAATTGATCAGGGAAACATACTCATTGCATAGAAGCAAAGCCAGTTTTGCTTGGGAATGCTAAGCCACGCACAGAGCTATGCTGACGGCATTGCAGTGATACATACGGGTCAAAATGGCAATGTAGAAGTTCTCCTAGGCAAATTGAGAAATCCTGGTATGACGCTTGTTCATCTGTCCTCGTGCTTGAAATGCCAGTGTGGTCTGTGCTCAGGTTGCAACCATTACTGATTGGACCACTGTGCTACCACAGCCAACTCCCTGTGGTGCCGAGCCCTACGAGTCTGATTCTTAAGCTTTCACACCAACTACCACAATCCTGTTTTTTCCCCAAAGAATAACTTCTTAAATAAGTCTAGGTAGGGAGAAGAGAATGAGACCCATTTCATCCATACCAGCAGTTAAGTTCCCCCTACTTTAACAAAAGCTCTTAAAACACGGTGATGTTACTATGGCATTACAAGGCTGACCTTGGTCTCCTAGCCATGTAAAGACAAAACATGCTGCACAGGTCATGATCAGCTTGATGCTCGTGTATTCTACAATAAGTTCCTATCAGTATTCCTAAAACTAGGATTCTCTCCTGTCACTGCTCCCCATGTCCTATTGAGAAAGAGGTCCCTTTTCCTGTGCTGATCGATTTCATGGTATTTGCATGGAAGTCTAAGTAGGCACCTTGCTCCCCTCTCCCTGTGGCAGAAACAGCCTGTTGGTGTGTGCGTGCATGAGGTAAGGAGCTCTGCAGATGCTATGTGGGAAAAAAGACCTAAAACCTTGTGAAAGAGTTTTGACTGAAGCTTTCCTGTCCACGTTGAGTTATTTGTAGTGTTAACACGTGGGGTTTTTTTGGCTTTTACCCACACTGCAGTACACCAACTGTCCATAAACATAAACTTTGTTCCAGATTGCTGTTTTGGACCCTGGATGCAAGCTAAGACATCAGTGATAATTTCCCTAATCCAAGTTTGACAAGGGCTTCACCCAGCATGGCTATTTGGTATTTGATGGCTATTATAGCCTACCAAATGCATTTTTAAAGGAGGATAAGACTAGTAGCAGTCTTGGAGAAAGCCCTAAAAGCAGAGTAAGCAGGATTGGACCCCAGCCCCGGGGCAGATCCTGGAAGCAAGCATGCAAGCAAGTATGTGCAGGGACATTTGGGTAAAACTGAAGAACAAACCACAGAAGGAAGGAACATCATCAGCATTGGAGTCACAGCTGATGCCAGGCTGATGCTGCTTGGAGAAATAGTCCATGTAATCTCATGACCAGTGATTGAAATAATTTTGGTAGCTACTATTTGCTATGGGATCACTTTTGTCTCAGTCAAGGGAAGAAGAAATGTGTTCCTCTGCCATCATTAGCACATGCAATCCCAGATCAAGGAGACCTAATCTCTAAGCCTGCAGCTAGGGGTTTTTTCTACTAGGCTTTAACTGAATACTGCTTTTTAAGTATTTAAAATGGCAGACTTAACAGAATTGACTGTATATTTGTATAATCTGTCTATCTACACATAGTAGGTACTGAGTTTAGGACACTAATGCTAGCATTCAGGCATGTCCTGGGTGGTCTCTGTTATGAACTCTGTTGGCTGTGTTGACTGGAAAAGTCACTGGAGAGGTACCTGGTCTCTTCATGTGCTCCCTGAGCAGGGGAGTGGGGTGAAACGGGAAGACAGATCTGTTGTGAACAGGCTTCTGTATCACAGTTCAGCATCCTGTTTGTGTTTGCTTACATTTTTTCATTCTTGGCTGATGAAGCCCAGTGATTTTGAACTCAAACTGTGATTCTTACTCCCTCCTGCAACTTGAGGTCCTTTCTTCACCCATTGATTTGCTGCTCCATCACCAAGGCACAAAAGACTTTTTAGCACAGAAACAGTTTTATGTGAGAGCTGAGAAAATATTGCCTTTCCAATTTAGCATCTGCGATACATTAACATGGATGGACTATGATATGAAGACCATAACTGGTAAAAAAGGTCATGTTTGAAGTTTGCCCAGGCCTTCGCCAAGCTAAAAATTATTTTCTTGATTTTTATAAAAATAATTGAAATCTTAAGCCATTGCTATTGTTTCTGCAAGCTAATAACCTAGGAGGCAAACGCTTCTGGTAGATACATGTTGAAAGAAGAAATAAAGGCTTAGTGAACTGTCAGAGGTATCTAGCTGTGACCTTGCTATAGGAAAGAATATGAAAGGGTATTTTCCTTTATTGCTTTCCTTGGAAAAAGAAAATTATTCCCTCATTGTTGTGTATCGGGACTTGCACTTTTTCTAGACTACAGCAGCCGCTGAGGGCTTTGGGGAACTTCATCCACTGGGGGAGAAGAGGAAGACAAAGAAACTGCAAGGGTGTATAGGCTGAGTCTGAGCTCAGCCACCTCTGTAAGCAAGGAGCTAGAGGAGATGGGGACAGATTGCTCATGGCCAGGAAGGGTGATGTCAGAGTGCCACAAGTGTAACTGGAGGGTGAGGGAGCAGGAGCAGAGGGGACTCTGCAGCCAATCTTTCCACCTAAAGCACCATTTCTGTACTACTGCACTCCAGACCTGAGAAACGCCCTGGAAAATGCTGTGGCAGGCAGGGGGTCAGATTGGCACCAGCAGGGCCTTGGGCCCCTTCCTCTTCTGCGCAGCACAACAGTGGGGAGGAGACCAGAAATATTGATAACATGTAACCCCATCACTGGGGAGGTGACACTGCATGGGGTCAGCTGCCATTTGCAAACTTTGCTTACTGTCTACTTGGTTCTTAACAAAGTTATTTTTTAAACGTCTTTTACCTGCTCTAATAAAGACCTTAGTTCCACACTCCATGGGCAGATAAGTACTTAAGAAAACGCAAGAAACAGGAAGGCTCATCCAAAATTTTAATAGATTTCAAAATTACATAAAGCAGTTGCCAGTTGGCATGGACGTGACAAAGTAACACAGCATCGCATTTCCTCACCCTATTTCCCTGTGCACCACCGCTTGCCACACAAAGGTGCAGGCACACAAAGCCCTTGCAATGCCTACCTCTTCTGGACTGCTCCCAATGATGACAGATGAGCTTTTTAGTTGCCTGTGCCAGACCTGCGAACTGATGGTGTCCTAAGCCCACGCTGGCGAAAGCTCTTTGCATTATCCTTGTAAATGTTGTGCCATTTACCTCCCACCCCACTACTTTGAAGAACAGCAGGCTTCCTGGCACCTCGGCTGGGTTACAGACAGTGCCATTTTGCTTTCAGTTTGCCTAATACCGGTGCTGTGTCCATTACGCAGCAGCTCAGTGCAAAACTGAGCCATCTCCTGCCAGGTGCTCTCATAGCAGGGGATGGCCTCATCAGCCAGGCTACTAGAGGGTACACTGAACTCTCCTGAAATAACAGAACGTACTCATATTTTTTAAAGGCGAAAAGATGCTTTCATATTCAAATAGATCTGGGCCGCATAGCACCATGCGCACTGCCAAGGCATCCCACAGTGGTATGCACAAAGGCTGTGTCTATAATAATAAATTAGATGTGCCTAGGAACGCTCCCAGGTGCTGAGGCCAACTGGCATTGAATGGCTTACATCTATGCTAAGAAATTGTCTCATCCTCCAAAGCAGGGTTGCCGCACGCAAACCACCTACACCGCTCTGGCTGTGCCCAGGAATTACTCACGAAGCGTGCTCGCTGCGATGCGTCAGGCGCGGGCCAGGGATCAGTCTAGGTGCTTTACTAGAATAGATACTTGGAGGCATACTGGGCACGCTTGAATCTGCTAGCACAGGAGCAGCCAAATTTGCCCTCCTGGTCAACTAAGCCATCCTCAATGGTATTACTCTTTCACGCTGATGTGTCCACAGATTCTCTCTAGCACAACTGCTGTGTGTATAGGAAAGGAACATTTATGAATGCCATCAGTGGCACTTTGGGACTGTCCTCTCCTCAAGCTGGCTGTCACTGCAGGGTCAATAGGAAAATCAACTGTTTTGCAGCCACAACACATTGGTAATTACCTCACAAACTTCCACCACCACTATATCAATAGTTCACTGGTTGGCATCAGACTGACTTGACGCTGGGTTGTAACAAATTCACTGCCTGCCAGATCTCAACTGCAGTCTGCTTGGGCTAGTGCTGCCTTCTTTGTATAGCTCCCTGAAGATACCACTCTGTGCACAAGCTCTTCAGTCAGTCCTGGCCATCTCAGGTCTGCAGAGTAAACGGACCAGGGGTGACTGCAAAACATGGAATCAGGGCGATGTTAATAGTGGAAATTCCTCAATCTTAAGACCCATCTTCTTTAATATTTCCATTAGTGCTTTCACCACAATAAATAAGAGCAGTGTTGATGAGATTTGTTAATGCCGTGAAACTGGGTGGTATCATGAAAAGAGAGGAGGCTTGGATATCCTATTGGAATTAGCAGATGAACTTCAGTACTGCAGTAGTAGAGATGGGATGGACTTCAATAAAATGAAAGACTATATATTTGAGAATAACAAAAAACATGTGACAACAAGGACTTTATTGGTGCCAGGCAGAGAGGAAGGCATGTGATTTCCAACTGACTGAAGAACGGCTGTGAACAACCATGGGAGGCAATCATATAAAAAGCAAATGAGGTTGCAGGAAGTTTGCAGGGATGCGGCCTTATGAAGAGCCCTGCCTACTGGACTGGTCACTGGTCCTGAGAGTAAGTGAAACAGGCAGGAGGGGGCAGGGGAACGGGCAGTCTCTTTTATGAGAGAAGGCTGGCCACCCTTAACTTGGTCATCCTAATAACAGGGGAGGGCAGGAGGGGGAGTACACTTGTTGCCTGTAATTGTACAATGGAGGTGGAGCAGGAACACTTCAGAGAAAGGACAATGTTGGCACAAGCCAACATTTGCATGTTAGATATAAATACAGTTAGGCTGGGAATTAAAAGATGTTCCTCTTTTCTCAACCAGTCCTCTCTGGAACAGCTATTCAAGCAGAGCAAGGATGACACAAAGGAAGAGATTTTTAGGCGGTGCTTATTAAGTTCAAAAGAAGAACAGCATGACATGCTCACCTGTCAGGGCAGGGAACAGGGCCTAGCAATCCGTATTTCCACTGCAGTCCTTTTGTCCTGCAATGAAGAAGCAGCAGTCTGTGCTTACGTACGTCCTTGTCCCCGAGACCTGGGAAGCGCAGAGAGTATGCAGAGAGGCTGCAGCCTGCATCAGCTGTCTCCATGCTCTCTCCTAGGTGGTCTCCATGTCACGGCCTGCCCCAGCTACTGCTGTCCTCTAAGAAAATTCTGCCAAGTTTCATATCCTTCATTTGTGTCCATATTTGCATAACTGAGAAGAAAAATTTCAATTTACTGCCCCGTGTTATTAAAGTCAGTGGCGGAAAGGGACAGCAGGGAGGAGACCACATAGCTGGAGAGCATTACTTGGCCGTGTTGGAGGGCTAAGAAATAACAGACAAAGTGCACTGAGTGTGATGTGCCCCACAGGAGTAGGAACACCAGAATATGATCCCCCAAATCTGACATCCCTGTCCTACATTACAGTAGCACCAGTTTGGACAAGACAGCTGGTTTGGTCAGCAGTAGGCACTCTTGCAGGCTTCTTGGCTAATTTGGCTACAGGGACCAGGGAAGATGCTACATGGTAGCTGGAAGGAGACTCTGCTGGCAGTCGGGCTCATGCCAGCATTGGGTGGAATCACTACAAGAAAAGCAAACGGGAAAAACACCTGTCACAGTGGTCATCTTTCCCCATCAGAAAAGACTGAATATGTCTGAAGGCATAATTAAAAAACATCACATAACTGGCAAAGCCCTGAGGCTTGTCAGTATGAAGTGAAGTATCGTTAATTGATACAAATTGTTTGTTAAGGAGTGACTCATTTGTCATGGCTTGCACAGTACCTTGGATGAAGAAAATCCTTAAAGGCAGAATAAAACCATTTGCTGTAGTTGTGGAGGAGTCTCTGGAACAAGCTGCACATATGCTTTCTAGCTCTGCTTGATGCCTGCCAGAGCAAGGCTTTTATCATTCATTTTCTGGTACTAGTATGGATCTGAAATGAGCAACCATCGCAGCTGGTAACTGATGCCAGTTCTGGCTGGGAAGGACGCGAAGTGCTCTAGTAGCAGGGTTGCATCTATTGAACCCCTCTGAAACTGATAGCAACACCAGCCTTTCCGAAGGGCAGTGTCCACAGCGGTCCTGCAGAGAAAGAGAGAGAACAGCACTGCCTGGGAGCAGCAAGCTGGGGGTGACAGCCCAGCCGGCCGGGCAGTGTTGCACTGATGGGGTGCTGTCCCCCCATGCCCAGTAAGGAGAGCAGGGCATGGCCAGTGACGGCAACAAGCTCAGACACAGCCCAGGGATCACCAGACATGTCTGTATTGAGACAGGTGCGGGGCGAGCAAGGAAGTCCCACCAGGTAGAGGGCTGAGCACAGGCACACCTCAGCTCAAGTATGAGGTTCGCACTGCGCAGGGACCCCGGGGAAGGCTGCCCTGGCTGTGAGTGCACTCCTGACCTCCACAGGGGGAGCCCAAAAGGAACACCAAGAATTCGGCTTTCCCACAAATGATGATTTGCATCCTTTATCCGAGGGAGAAGTTCTCATTTTAGAACAGGGAAATAGCTGGGGCAGAAGATTTTGTCAGCAGTTTTCGAACTGCCTGCTTCAGTTCCTATCTCCAGGACAGCACTTGCCTGCAGCCCGGTTTCGTGACAGGAATTGGTAAGAGAGTTGGGAGTGATGTGGGGTGACATGGGATCACCTTCTGCGATGAGGGATGCAACGATCCAAAAGAATCCCACTCCTCACTGCAAAGGTATGAGACTTGCTAAGTACTTTCTAAGTAAGGAGGAATATAGGATAGAGTCTACTTTGGAAAATCATTCATTACAATCTGGCTGAAAACATGAAGGTTTTGAAGCAGTGAACTCAGCAGGCAGCCAGCCTCAGTCATAGGTGTCTGTTCACACGGGACAAAATACTGCCCAAGAACCTCATCCTGCTCTTCACTGTGAGAGGCAAGTCTGATACTGAGGACAGCAAATTTTTTTCACGCACTCCTGCTTCAACTTCCTCGTCTGGCAATCAGACGTGCATCCTGGAGGACTCTACTAACCAGCAATCTTTTACCATTTCAGTAATATACCTGACATTTTTTGCAGGTGAGTCTCTCAGGTCTGCAAGCCAGCCACCTCGTTAGCTTGGCTTGGCAAGCTGCAGCCTGTCTCAGGTGGTGGTGGGTCTAGTCAGTCACTGCTTTCTGCTGGAAGCAGGCAATTTTACTTTGAATACCACTCCAAACACACAAAAAATGTTGCACTAGTGTAAAACTGAAAGTTTTAAAATTTCTATTGATGGTACACTGGATGGAGGCAACTGGTAATGTAAGTTTTGTTAATGACTTAAGGAAGAGCAGGAGCAGGTATTTGCATGGGAGTCTGCTCTGTTATTGCCATTTGTCCCTGTGATAAACTTGCATACATTTTTCATTAATCTGGAACTTGCTGCTGCCCCTCTTTAGCTGCTAAAATAGTTTCCAGAGCATGTTTTCCTAAAAACTATTCTCTCTGCAACAGCTCTCTCTTTTTCTGCCTGTGAGGGATTGCGTTCAGTTTCCCAGCAGTATAAGCTGGGTCTGGAGAAAGAGAATGGGGAAGAGCAGAATGACAGAGGATATGGCGTCCCAAACCATTTTCTCCATGGCGAGGCTGTTGTAAGCAGTTCCCTCTTCTCCCTCTCAATCTTAGCCACGCCATCCCCCCAGCAGTGTCACCACAGGTCTGGGTGGACCAGGTGGCCAGATGGACCAGGGAAATGATCAGAATGAAAATAAACCCTTTTCCTAGTGAGGCCATTTCTGCCACATCAGCTCACACCGCCCTACCTGCCAACATGCCCGAGGCTGCCGTTGCAGTCGGTGCACACCCATGCATGCCTGCCCTGCTGTCACCAGCACTGTGCCACCCCTCTCCCTGGCCCCAGCCCTGCGTCCTCAACACTTCCCTCCCCTTGCAGCAGGGGAGTGACCCGGGCAGGGCCCAGCCCTTATTTTCCATTCTTAGAAAGAGGGATGGGAAGTCGTGGTGAAGGCCATGAGGGAAATGGAGGTTATGCTGATGTTTGCCTTAGACCCCCCAAGTGAGAAAAATATTGCAGTTCTTCAGCAGTTTAAGATGGAGGGTGGGAGTGAAAAGGTTTTCCTTTCTCCTTGCTCACTGACACTCCTGTGCTGTGTGTATCCACAAATCTGGCACAGGAAAAAGATTGCTTTTTGGGTGAGGCAGGCATTATACAGAATAACTGGGATGGTGCAATAAATGAGAGATTTCCATCATAGATCTTTTCTCGATAACATGCACAACATAGTAAATTTTTTCTCAGATTTGTACTTTGCTGGTTGTAGGAAATCAGAGGTAATGTGCCAGGGCTCAATATATTCACTTGATCTTGTTGTGTGGGTTAGGTCAAGCTACCACTACTGGTCAGGAACAATTACTGCTGCAAAGAAAAAACTCATTTCCACCTGCAGAGCTCCATGTTGTTGTAAGATCATGGTTTGGACTTAAATTGACCATACCAGTAAGAAACACGTGTTGATATAAATTGGTCCTTATAAGCCAAATACAAATTATTACAGCAATCATTAAAGTAACTGAGAGTACGACAATATTACAGCTATGAAGCTGCATGTTGTAATTACTGGTGTTATCTCAGTGTTTTGTATTCAAAGTTCTCTGTTCTGGATACTGTTAATGAATATTGATTTAGACAACAGAAAAAGAACTTCTCAGTATTAAAAGCGGTTTAGCTGCATTTAAACCAAGACAGTTCCTTTTTTTTTTTCCTGTCTTGTCTGTATCTCTAGACCCCCAACTAACAGCAGCTGTGATTTATTTTTAGCTTTTTTTCTTTGCATATTTAAAAGGGTGTTTCCGTATGGTGTGAAGCATAAGCTAGTGTAGCAATTAACTGGCAAAGAGACTGAGCTTTACAATTCCAAATAACTCAGAAATTAATTTCTGCTATGAATCAAAGACATCTACACAAAGTGAATAGTATGCCTCTACTACACACGCATACTGGAGATCTGTCCATTCTAGGGACTCAGTGGAGCATACAAACTGAATTCAAAAGAAGACATCTAGCAGTGAGTTTAAATGCTTATAACACCACAATACTAGCTGAGTGTTGTAGGGTTGTCTTTTTAATTCATATTATAGAAATTGAATATTGCAGAAATCATCAATATCCTTTCAGAAGCACTACCCTGTACATCTAATGGAGCATGATCCAAAGGCTACATTTGCATCTAAATACAATGATCCATGCAGAAAATATCTGGCTTTTATTTATAAATTACAATGAGCTTTTCTTTTTTCTACTCAGAACGGTTCTCTTTAAACAAAAGGAAGCTCCATCTTCCAAGAGATGATGAACAACTGGTTTCATATTGTTTGGATAAGGTACAGTGATCTTGCCAGTCAAGACATGTTACACATAAGGAGTTATAAAACTGTGACTATATAAATGGTTTTGCTCTGCCATTTTTAACTAGGGAAGCAGCCTTCAGTAAATAAATGATGTGGGTGCAGAGCAAACTCTTTTTACACCACGTCTTAATTAAGAATTAATTAACAAGTCCTCATAAAGAAATAATTAATTTCCGGATCTTCTTTGTTTTATTGTTCTATTATTCTAAACAAATCTCTGGGGTTTCTGCCCTGAAAGACACAAAAAGCCTTCACAACCAGAGAGCATCCTGATCTCGTATTTGTGCATATTAGAATTTTAACAATAGAAATCATTGTATTTTTTTCATACCTATAAAAACCCTTGGACTTCTCTGTCCGGTACAGTTCTCTTTCAGAGACAAGGCAGTTAGTTTCTGACCTCTGCGACCTCATCACAAGGGATGGGGAGGAAGGGCTTTGCTTCCCTATTTGGTTTTGCTCATTTATGCTGGTTTACAAGGCAGGCACTTTAAACTAGTTGAGCATCTTTTCAAGGCAGACTAAGATCACCCTAGGTCTCCTTCAAGCCTTTCCAAACAGGGCACCCCTTTATACAGCCAATTAGTAAAACAGCAGTGAAACCTGCAGAGATCTGGCCAGACACAGGAACCTGCCTTCTCGGCTCGTGGCACTCTTTCCACCTGAGCTCCCCGCGCCCTCAGCTATCACTTCTGCTTGTCCCCTCTCCAGGCTGGATTAGGTGCACCCAGCAGGGACAAGCTGTACCAGCCAGAGCCCCTCTGCTGCTGTCTAGCTCAGAAAGTGAAGGAAAACCCAGCTGCCTGCAGTGCTTAAAAATGAGGAACAGGTTTGGGAGACACCTCAGAAAATACTGTTTTTTAACCAACTGCCTAGCGTCACAGCAAATCTCTGGCATGTGGGATAGACCCTAACTCCTCTTCATCTTCCGCAGCCACTCCTTTTTCTGTTCCTTCTGAGCATGTCTGCACTGCAGTCACTGTTCACAGAAACACTGCCAGACGGGGTTAAGCTCACTCAACTCCTGCTAACTGCTGCTGTAGCAGCAAAAAGCCCTGTTACAAATTCTGCTTCAGCAGATTTGTGCATGGCTTTGTGCTTTAAACTATCCTCAGTAAAATTAGTCAGAACTTTTTAAAGTGAAGGTCTGTGGTCTGTCAACAGAGCTGAACACCCAGGAATTCAGAGGGTCAGTCATTTATTTAGATGCAGGTATTTTGGCATCCACTTTTTTTTTCTTTAAAAAAAAAAAAAGCCCAATAAAATTTTGTGAATTTCTGTTTTTGAAAAGGTAATATTATGTTTGGTAATTACATTCCCATGATGAAGACTGCCTTTCTGCTTATCTCTGCTCAAATACAGTTTTCTAAACAAAACAAAGCTCGCCAATCTTTGTGCTCTCAGTACTCCACGGTTTCCAGTATCCACCTTCAAGGATAAAGGTGAATTTGTACACAGCTCTCTCCAAGGACTCTTTCTCTGTCGTTACGACCGTGTTTATCCCAGGCTCTCCAGGGATCTGTTCCCTATTTTACTCCCAGCAATGCTTCTCTGCCAGCGGCAGGAATGAGAGAAACTCGAGGGAGGGAATTGGGATTTGCTACCCCAAAGCCAGGACAAGTTTTATTCAAGCTTAGACAATCCAGGACCAAAGCCTCTGTGCTCTGGCTACAATACTAGAGACTTCCCTTATTGCAGCAGGAGGACCCCTACACATTTGTCCAAGTTCTGCAGAGGATCAGGTTCCTACATACTGCTTTACATCTCTGGCAGATTTATTGCGTGCTGAAATTCCTCCACCGACACCACACAATGCTGCGGCTGTGTTACAGGACGCACAACACAACCTCCGTTCACAGTGCATCAGTGTCCTGACTCGCATGCATTAACCCTTAATGCATTTGGTGTCCTCCAACATCCACCTGGATACAAGACACAAGTATGTTGATCCTACAAGTGTGAATTTTCAGGGTGCCATAAGCAGAGACCTATTCTGCATTTAGTATTCAGTTTGTTTGAGTAGCTTGTCCTCCTCCCATCTTTCTCACTACCTGTGGTCTTGAGAGAAGTCCTTCTGGGAAGCAACCACTGCGTCTAACAGCTGAAAAGGACCACTGCTTTCTTCATCTTTTTGTGAAAACATGCAGCATTCAGGGCCAGATGAGGACATGGAGGAGGAGGTTGCTACCACATTGCAGGATTAGGAGCACAGCATGCGACATGGGACAGGGGCTGGCAAGAGGACAAGGAGGGGAATTCCACCTAGTTCCCTTGGTGAATCCAAGTAAAGTGCACATGCACCTTCGTGCCAAGGTGGATGCTGCATATCAGCTATTTCAAGCATTCGTGTCGTCAAATAATGATGGCCTGACAGATTAAAAACATGTCTTCGTAACATGGGTGTCTGCTAGCAACTTCTGTTGCATGGCATAACCACCACTTCTGTTCCTCGATTCAGATGGCCAAAGCAGGGCAGACTGGAGTTTTTTGGAGAGCAAAGGGAGCCGAATTCCTCTGCTCCTCTACCAACCAGAGTCTCCCACACGATGTCTGTGGCACTGGTACTAATGCTGCTGTTGCTATGTACCGATGGGCTTGCTAAGGAAATGAAATCTCTGGACTGTTGAGAAAGCTTTCATTGTTCATTCATAGGTGATTAATTGTTTACATGGATATCAAATTGCCCTTTGAGGGTGTGATGGGAAAATAAGTCCTGATGATAAAGTACACTGTCAAAATTGTTCTCATGTAGTTTTAATTACTTTGGGTGTTAGGCATAAACTCCACTCCAGCAGACAATTATTCCACATATATTTTATTGCAGGTCTAGATGTACACATAAAATTAATTGATTCAAAATGGAATACACTGTTCTGACAGCCAGATTTTGTAAGGAGTGTGCTTCTATCATTACAGGAGGGAATATAGCTGAAGTAATTTGTGAATGACAGCTGGAACATGGAATTGAATAGCAATGTGTAGAGCATGCTAGATATTGAAAATAAAAAAAAATATTTTTTATCATCTCTTGGCATATAGGTGGTGGCACTGTCAGGAGCTATTCTTTCATCCTTGCAGGCACAAACTTAATATGTGAGAAACTAATTAATATGTTGTTACACAATTTCATCTGTGGGAGAGCCATGCCTTTGCTAATATAATGAGAAAAGCGTATCTTTCAGTGTTTCTATCCATGGCTTAGTCTGGGAAGGTGAAATTGGCACTAGTTCTCTGTGAGCTATGCCCCCAAAAAAAAGAATTCCTACCACAGAGATGCCAAATACATGCCCTTGTCAGAGTAGACATGTCCTGCCCATTCAAAATCTTATCAGCCACTAGTGCATGGCTTCTCCTTGGTGAGCTGCAGGTTGGACCCAAGCCACTGCTGTCTTTGTTGGGTTTGTCATCTTTCAGCCTCAAAGGTAGCATCTTCCAAACATCACCCTGGACATAAGAGTGAGCATGTCGGGTCAGATCAAAGGTCTATCTAACCCAGTTTCTTCTCTCCATCAGGGACAGATAGCAAATGCCAAAGGAAGGGCATGAGAGAAGGACAAGCACGTAATGATATTTCTCTGAAAGTCTCTCCCAGCTTCCAGTGTGTTGTGGCTCAGGGACTTCCTTAGCTAGAGGTGGTATTTAATAGCCTATTAAATGCACTCAATGGTAGGTACTTAATATGTAGCATGTACTTAATAGCCCTCAATAGATTATTATTCCATTAATTTATCCCAGTTGCTTTTTTAAGCCATGTACATTTTTAGCATCCCACATACCCTGTAGCAAAGCATTTCATAGCTTAAACAGTACCCCGTAGGAAAAATATTTCCTTTTGTTAGTTTTGAATTTTCTGCCTGCTAGTTGCATTTGTTGTCTCTTATTTCTTACATTGAGACAGGGAATGATCATTCCTTATTCACTTTCTCATGACTCTGTAGACTCCATTATGTTTCCCCTCAGTTCACTTGCTTGCTTTCTTTCTCTTTCTTTCTTTCTTTCTTTATCTCTCTCTTCTTTTTATCTTCTCTTTCTCCCTCTGTACACCTTTTTTAGTTCTACTTTATACATATTGAGATAGGGAGACCAGAACTGCATACAGCATTCAAAACATGGATTAATATTCTGCATAATAACAATAATTTCTGATTTGTTCTTTATTCCTTTCCCTAGTAATTCCTAATATTAGACTTGTTTTTTTGATACTACTGAGTATTGAGCTGACATTTTTAGAGCATTATTTATTCTAAAATCTCATACCTGTGTCGTTCAACTCATTCATAACCCATTATTGAGTATATAGAGTTGTTTTTTCCCATGTTCATCACTTTACATTTACCTACATTGAATTTCATCTTCCATTTCATCACCCAGCTTATTCATTCTGTATCTATTCAGAGTTGGCCTTTTCCTTTCCTACATGAATACCTTAGGATCACCACACAACGATACCCTGCAATTCATCAGTCATCTCAGATCAGTTACGAATATCTTGAACAGCACAAGCTCTCACAGAGATCTCTTCAGGGCTCTATCTCCCCAGAGTGACATCTGCCTTCTGCAAAAACAACCCCTTTATTCCTGCCCTTTGCTTGTTATCTTTAAAACAGCCATTTATCCAGGTGAGAACCAACATTTTTCATCCCATAATAGCTTTGTTTTTAGGAGCTCATGCTGAAAAGCTCTTTCAAATAGCTTCTGAAAGTCTAAGCAGAATATATCAACCGTATGAGTTGTCCAAATGCTTGTTGACTACTTCTCATGCTCTAGTACATTTTGGAGACATGATTTGCCTTCCCCAAAGAAGTGTTTACTCTTCTTAACATATTAAACTTTTTGATGCATCCACTGATTCTGTTCTTTAGAAAAGCTACTATAAATTCATTTTCTTGACCTCCTGTGTAATCTCCTTCACAGGCCCAGCAGTGCCATCAGCATGAATTCCCTATCTGTGATTTTCCTTTGGGTCTCTTGCATGAGCAATGAAACAGTTGTTAAAGCTAACAGTTAAGCATTGACCTGGACACCTGGATATCTCACTGAACTATGAATGGTCATTTCTCAGAACAATTTTTCCAGGTTTACTGCAGATTTGCACAGGAATCTTTGCAAAGGCTGCAACCACTTCACCTTCTTAGAACTTCTCTATGGCTCTAATAGACACACAGCTTCCCCCACACTCATCATCAGAGCGGTACCGGCATACGTGCTACTGCATTCAGTCTGGGTCTGATTCGTATCATTTCCTTCTTAATCTGTGGGTGGGTGTGCTAGCAGCGATGTGCTGGAGGTGATTTCCGTTGTGGGCAGTGGCAGCCGAGGGCTTTGAGCACACCTCATGCAAGTGACAGTATCTTAAGGACCCAGGGCCAGGCCGGGGTCACAGTGTTCTTCTGCTTCCATCTCTGCAAGAAGATTTTGGGACAGCAGCTTAGTTACTCCTAGCTCACTAGATTCTATCCCAATTCTATGAAAAGCAAGAATTGCCTTTTGGCTGCTCTCCTTTCATAATAAGAGGGAGGTAGGTCCCTGGAAAAGGCCCACCCTATGAGAAAGAGTGCCAGGAGCTGTGGATCGTGGTATTACACTTGCTAGACTTATGTCCATTTTCATTAATAGATCAAATGTTGTACCTTCTTCATCTCCATAAATGTAGATTTTTTAGACCCAGAAGGAAGTTATTTTTTTTCCCAGCCTTTTAAAAATAACCTTCTCCACAGCTTCACTAGAAAGATCTATATTCTATAATGGTAATGTCTACACATCTAGATTACCATTTCAGTTCAGAAGTGAATCTTCTAATTGCACTCAGCCAGCTGGTTTGGTTGTCATCCTGCAGTAGTCTTGGAGGGCATGAGATGAACTCCTTTCAGATGAAACTAAAACAGAAGACACCTAATGTGCCCCAAACACGAACAGGCATTCAAACCATAGGAGCAGACTAGACCTGGTCCAGAAGCACTCCCTGAAAGATGCAAACTTCTGGTGCCGTTACATAATCATACCGCAAACCCTGTAAAAATACAGCTTCCTCATATGGTATGGACACTGGGTTCTCCAGCACCAACTGCTTTGCTATACAAATCATTCTTATGGACTGACATGACAGCCTATAGCACATGGAGAAGTCAGCGGCAAGTCACTAAAATCTGCTGTGCTCATAGGACTGAGAGGAGAAAGAGAAAGAGATAAGAAGGAGCCCTTATCTTCAGAGCACTGAGAAAAACCACAAGCACCATGTTCCCAAGTGCAAGATTATCAGCTGTCACCCCCATCTGCCACCACCTCTGGTGAAACTGCCTGTGCAGACTGCTTGTGTTCCTTCACTGGAGGTGTTTGCGGTTACACCCACCTGTGTCTCTGCTATGAGAATCGCACTAAAGCATTAAAAGGAAGGAAGACAGAAGTGACACTGCTACTTCTAGACTAGGGATTCTAGTAACAGGGACCAGAAGTTAATGCTGCAATTAAATTCGACTGAATGTTTCTCAGAATGAGGTCTCCTACAAGAACTAGCCCAGAAAACTCAACACTAAATGTATTTAGCTGACAATCAGTTACACTTACGTGATGAAATTATAGGTATATTCCTCTTCAGTAATCCATGTTTGGTGCTATCACTTTGAATTCTTCTGTACCTAAACTCGTAAGAGCAAGTCAGAACGTTAAGCCTTTCTTATACAGTTAGGATATTGATTTGCATATAACCATAGCCATCCAGTTCCCTTGCTGTTTATCCTCAGTTTTAAATGTTTGCAAAATTGCAGCCTGTTTAACTGTGTTTTGAAGTAGCCGCAGCTGTGTAATTCAACTACACAACATGTCAGCAAAAGGCACCTCTAAAATAGTCGAGTAAATTTTAAAAACGTGCACATCTTCTTTCAAGCTTTCCCCATTCTTCTCAGAAATCCCACATACCAGAGCCCCAGGTGGAAGAGTAAGACCACCTCGATTTGCACCAGCTGTGAAGCTAAAGCTGTCGGCACCAATCCTGACCTGCTCCCAGCCAACTACTTATTTCACATGCAACCGTCTGCTGCCAGAACGCAATCACGTGGCAGCTGGTGTGGCAATACAGCTTCCTCATACCCAATGCAAGTCTGCAGCGGTCGCTCATAATATATTCAATGCAGATGAGGTTTAGCAAAGGTGAATTACCAGTGATGCCGTGTAGGGGCTTACATTTGCAGACAGTGATCTGATGAAACTGTTAAAAACCAGGAAGCTCTGGTGAGCAGGCAGGTGTTACGGTAAAAAAAGACTTTTTTAAAGCACACAGACAAGGTAAAGATCAGCTAGATCTGCTTCCTGGAGACAAAGGTAAACTGTAGGTGTTGGTGGTCACCGGGGCGTTTGGTAACTGGGAAGAGATGCAGAGAAAATGTCATATGTGAGATAGACTTTCTTACTGAATTGCTGCTCTACGCAGATACATGTTGCTTCCTGCTTGATACCTCAGAGATGGATGAAAGAGCAACAGCAATAACATTTACACATATTTAGCCATATGTCTGTCCTGGTTTCAGCTGGGATAGAGTTACTTTTCTTCCTAGTAGCTGGCATAGTGCTGTGTTTTGGATTTAGTATGAGAAGAATGCTGATAACACACTGATGTTTTAGTTGTTGCTAAATAATGCTTAGACTAGTCAAGGACTTTCTTTTGCAGCTTCCCATGCTCTGCCAGGTGCACAAGAAGTTGGGAGGGGGCACAGCCCAAGATAGTTGATCCAAATTGGCCAAAGGGCTATTCCATACCATATGACGTCATGCTCAGTATATAAACCGAGGGGAGTTAGCCGGGGGGCAGCGATCGCTGCTCGGGGACTGGCTGGGTGTCGGTCGGCGGGTGGTGAGCGGTTGCATCACTTGTTTTCTTTTCCCTGGGTTTTGTTTGTCTCTCTCGTTCTCCTTTTCATTACAATTATTATTATTACTATTATTATTATTATTATTACTATTATTATTATTTTATTTAAATTATTAAACTGTTCTTATCTCAACCCGTGGGTTTTCTTACTCTTGCCCTTCTGATTCTCTCCCCCATCCCACCGGGGAGGGGGAGGGTGAATGAGCGGCTGCGTGGTGCTTAGTTGCCGACTGGGGCTAAACCACGACAATGTCCTACATTCTAACCTAAAGCCAGTAATGCTACGTAACTGGTTGGATGCTTCTCCCAGGTGCTGCATCCACCAGCTGATGGTGTGACTGTACATGTAAAATCCCTCCCTTAACACACAAAACCCCTTTGTCTGATGCTATTCATTCTGGTAACCGTTCCTGGTCAACCAGACAGGTGTCAATCAAACTAATGCCTCTCAACACAAAGCAAATCTGTCTATGGTTGCAGGGTTTGAGCCAATTTAATTTAATTTATTAGAATTGAAAGGAACCTTTGCCTCTGTGACAATGGGTGAGACAGTTTGTAATGATTCTCATTTAATTGATGAATGTAGACTTGACACTTGACAATTAACCAGACACATTAAGACACTGGGGGTGAAATCCTGAGAGGATTTCACAAGCATCTACATGCTTCTAAGGTTTACTTTCCTACAGCAAGTTCATCTGCAGCCTTTCTCAGCTGGGCAAAGCTGGAGCTGTTCAGCTGTGTCTCACAGAAGCCGACATCCTCCACTCAGAGAAATAATCTCGCTGTGCAGAAGGACCCAAGTCCCATCTCTGCTTTCAGTGTGAGACTCTCTGTGCTCAACATATACAGCCTAATGGCAATTCTGTAGTCCTACGCAGACCTACGGCACATAGACCTTTTGCAATTTATGCACCTATGCCCAAGTGAGGAACATTTAAGTACGCATTAGTCACAAAAAGCCTACAATAAATGAATCATTCTACACGAGGCTGTTTCAAAGGAGAAATGTTACTCTCTGGAAACGCTTTCCTACATATTTTCCCAGCACTGAAATGTAACTTGTTTCTATAGTTTGTCCTTTATGGTTGCCGGATTTACCAACCCACTTTGATTAGCTTTTCAGTGTTAATTAATACACATTTCAACCCTTCTAATCACATATTGCTCAAGGGAGTCACAGATTTTAAGCCCAGGGTGCATCATTGCAGGCTTCAGCGTAACTCCCTACGATTTTACCCTTTACCCCGGGAGTGCAGTGCTGAACGCCTCTCTGCTGAACGCCCCTCATTCAGTCAAATGAGAGCATTTTTTTAAGAAGGAAATCTAATCCTGGTTTAAAGATTTAACACGAGAGAGAAGCTAACCACATCCTGTCATAAGCTGTTTCACTGGTCAAGATCTACATTTTATTTTTAGCTCAAACTTACCCAGCTCCATCTTCCATCCACTGAATCTTTTGTTAGGACTTTGTTTTCTGAACCATGTTATTTATAGCCTGTGACAGATCACTTCAGAATCTCCTCATTTACAAGCTAATTAGATTTTTTTAATAGATATTTATCTCTCTCCCACCAAAAGAAAAGCCCTGGAGAACAGCTTTGATCCTCTTGTTCATGCCTCTACCTCTCAGCAGTGTCTCCTGATCTGCACAGAAGCTGCTCCTTGCCAGCACAGTCCCCTCCTCATCAGGACAAAACCTTTTGAGGCCATCAGACCGTCGCTGCCCTCACCACTGCTCACTCTGCTGATCGCCCCACCAGCACCAGCAATAGCAATGCCATTTTTCTGTAGCCTCTCTGACATGTAGCCTTCAAAGCCTGGATGTTATTTGAGTAATGGGTCTGTCACTGCCGAGTTTCTTCCTGTCCATCTCCTGCTTCTTCAAGCCCCCTGTCAGTCCTCTGAAGCCACGTGTCCCACCAGGAGCTCATGTTCACCTATCACCTAGGAGGCCACCTAAATTCTTGGCACAATCCCTGATCTTCCCCTGTAAGTCCCCATCTTAGGCAACCTATAGTTATTTGGATGTCTCTATTTTTATTTTTAGTTATTGACACATAATTTGTGGGTTTTTTTTCTCACATTAGTCCAAGGGTTTATAACTCAATGGGAACTGTTCTGAGAGCATCTCCATGCAATGTGTAAGCTTAGTTAGCACATTTGTCCCTGCTGTGTCCCCTGGTGTCTGCTCTGTCCAAAAGGGCTTTAATATTATTTTAAAAAGAGTTTACATGTTACATTACGTAATGTAATGTTTACATTCGTTCTGACGTACTTCAGATTTGCTCTTCCTCCTTCCCTTCTCTTCCCTACCCATCTCTCTGCCTGCAGCCCACGCTTTCTGCCTGCCAGCTATAAAAAGATTTCAGAATTTTAAAAATAGCTATTTAAAAGCAACAAACCAAGGCTGAAATGAAACACAGCAGGGAAGAACTGCTCTAGGGAAACTCAGTAAGTTAGAATACACCAGGGCTTTCCTGCAGGGTTTTAACAGTGACTTTGTGTAGCTGCATAGACCTAAATCTATACATTTCATTAGCTGAACCACCACTATGAGAGGACTCTCCTTTTTCTGAGTACAGCTAATTGCAGATTTACTTTGGCAAGAGGAATTTCAGATATAAATTAATTAAACTAAGTTTTATTACACATTCTTCTGTTTCCATGAAATTTTATTCTCCCATCCCGAGAGTTTACAGGCTAAATCTGGATTTAGATGCCTCTGTTTGAACAAACTCAACAGATTTTGCCCCATGGTATTTAATGAAAAAGAAAATGTCACGAGGCCCTTCCCTTTAGAAATAATCAGTTGAGAAAAGATTAGTGAACATATATTTATGTTCAGACTGTCCCCTGCAGCGAGGTTAGGGGGTATATCCATATAGATTGGGATTAACTCAGTTTCTGCTGTAGCACTGCAGTTCTCTTCAACATGTATAGCCACTGACCTACTTTTGAGGTGGCTTGGTGAAAGTCACTTCAAATCCTACTAGTGTTTCAGCACCCTAAAATTGTAATGTTTTCCTGAGATATAGCATCTTCCTGAAATGGCAAGTAATACAAAGGTCAGTCACAAATGAAATTTGGAACCTTAATGTTGGGAAAACAATGATAGTTTTCATAACGAGCAAGCTGACATGGAAGGCCCCTACTAAAATGCCCTATGGGAATTGGTCTCAAAGGGCAGTCTCTGCGTCCCCAAAGATGTTATAATCTTTGATGACCTTCTTCTTCTGCTCTTCTCCTTTTTGTAAGAAAGTTACTGGAAGACTCGGGGGGGTGGGGGGAGCGGTATTCCCTTTTTTTTTCTTTCTTCATGCAAAATAGCAGCTTTACTAAAGCTTATGTGTATGTAGAATTACGCCAGCTACATGCTGCACAGCACAGTCTATCTCAGTTGAACATACTAATTCTTGAGGTTAAAATAACACTGGCTTTCTCCATAGCCCTTGGTCCCTGCTAGGGATGTTTCTCAGGAGGGCAGTGTTGGAATATTTACCAACCCGAGTGGGAGGTGGTGAAAGCCCAGGACCGGCAGGTCCGGCACCTTCCGCCGCTGTTAGCATTCATGCTCCTCGGGCTGTGCACGTGGTAGATGAAAGCTGTCAAATGGGGTGGTACAGGGCACCAGGTCCGGAGACATGGCACCAGGTCTATACACATGGATTTTTCACCCCAAAACAAAGACAAAGGAATACCCAACTCTGATGCCAGCAGACAGAGATGTGTGCGCTTATACGGAGCAAATCCTTAATCGCTCTCTTAAACACAAGAAAGACTTCTCATAAATTAAACCCAACCAGATTAATATCTTAAGCTCTTTAAGGATTCGCTTCTGATTTTATGATATCAGCCTCAGTAAAAAGTGGAGCAACATTTTCTGTAGCTGCGTTAGGAACTCCTGAAGTATGTTATTTTATAGCAGAAGCTCGGACAGACATTGTAACTGCTGTTATCACTACTACTATAGTGGTAAAATGATCTCCTGCATCACTTTAGTCCTTTTGAGGATTTGGTGAGGTTATTAGAGAGCATGTTTCTGCTTTCCTGTGCCGGCTGTACAAGGGCTGCCCCAGAAAAGAGGGCATGAACATAACACCCAGGCAGTTCAAACCTCACATTGATTTGTCTTGCCCAGTAATTACATTAATATCTCTGTGGTACGGTTACACAGTATAGCCAGTGGGGAAGGGAAGAAAAAGGATCTGGTGAAGGAAAAAAGGACACAAGTCAGCAAATTCGCTGTTAGACTGTAGCTTGAAGGACATGTAGGGAACTGCATATTGTTTCAGCTCTTTCAGATCTGGTCACCAGTTCAAGGAACTGAGAACAATGTTTACAGTAATCTGCATTTTTATAAATAATGCTGGGTGATAATTGATATAAACACTATGATAAGTCAAAAAGTGGTGGCACCAGCACAGCACTGAATGAGGGGGCTGAGTGTTTCAGCACTGCCATGGCTTGCCGTGGCCAGAAGGAAAGCCTCTGTCTGTGTATCCTCGTTGCTGTGGTTAGGACCATCAACTCTGTGGAGGAGGGAAGGACTTCTGCCCCTGTCTTACTCCCCCCATCATTCCCAGGCCCTGTCCTGGGAATTTATCTGCCGGCATAGGAGAGGCATTAGGCAGACAAGAAGGAGGGGGACAACCATGGCAGATGCCAACCAGATCATGTGGTTTTATGAGCAGGAAGAATTTTTCCTCTACTCCCCTACCCTATAAGTTAGAGACGGGGAGATCAGCTTTTACTGGAGTGGAAACACCCACCTGAGAACCCACAGAAGTACCCCAGAGGACAACTCACCATGGAGCGTGCAAGGTCGCAAAGGCAGGAGCAGGCTGTGCAGCTTGTAAGACCTGGAAGAAAACGGCATCTGAAGATGTCAAAAAAGGGTTTGCATCCCAGGATTGTTTCAGCCAACACGGGATAACCAACCCCCCCCTCTAACAGGTTCCTTGAAAGTGAGCTAATGTTTCCAACAAGGAATTAATTTGGCTTTTTTTTTTTTTTTATACTTGCCTTGTTACAGAAAAAAAAAAAAGGAAAAAAGAAAGTAGCAGACATTTTGGAGAGTGAATGTTGCATAGTGGTAGCACCTGCCAGTAGTTTAAAGAGACTTCAGAAAATTGAGGATTAAATGTCTTTCCTAACATTAACACTGTACTAAATCAAAAGCTTTACTCTCCCTGAATTTGAAATAGGTTTAGCTGTGTAACTGAGCAGATAGCCTTTGAAACAGAAAGGCCTTTTTATCAAAAAGGAAATAGTTCCTGAGTTTGCCTGGGGCATGTTTCATTCCACAAGATTTGAAAAGGTGGGAAAAGAAAGTGGAAAAACCTTTCATCTAACTGATTTTAAAACACATATATTACATTTTTGCATTTCAAATAATGACTTGTTTAAATTTTATTCTGTCTGTAATTTTTCTCTATGTCATGGATTTTGTTTGCTTCTCATTTTAAATACATCCCTGTCTTGGGGCACCTGAAGTATGCATTTAGCTCAAAATTAATTTCTGCAGTTTTATTTAATTATGGTGCCTGTATTAAAACTGAACTTCAAGGTTACTTTTAAAATCCTTTTTTCTTATTTTTAAGATACCAACAGAGAGGGGAGATATACATAGCCATAAAAAAATCATTCTTGAGGTTCAAAATGTATTTATTCATTTTTTTTCAGATCTCCCAGGCTACTCTTCTGATTGCCTGACAACTCAAAGCCCTTCAGAGAAGCCTGAAAGAAAAACTATTACAGAAGTAAGAGGTAGAAGACTGTACAGGAGCTGGACTCCTTGGTGTCACAGCTGTCTACCAGGACTAGCTTAGCTTAGCTCAGCTCAGCTCAGCTCCCTTGGGCTCCTGCTGCTTTCAGAGGAGCTGATGGCCCTGTGACCATTCGTCCCACCTGTAGCCCTTGTGATGGCGCTTCTTGTAAGGCAGACAGCCACAAGCCTGACCCCATGCGACCCCATGCATGGCATCTAGAGTGCCATGTAACTCTGAACCTTTAATTTGACCTCCAGCTTCCTGGCAGGGGAGGTGGGAAAGGTCAATCGCTTTAGGCTGTAATCCTTCAAACCTCTTCCTAAATGCAGTCAGCTGTGAAAAGAAGCCTTACATAGGTGAAGCATTTGTCATTCAAACTGAGCATTTGCCTGGACTCCTTCCACCCCCCAGGACCTGAGCCCTCCCTCACCCAGATGTGAACCAGGGAGACAGACCCTGTACTTCCCCATTTGGGGTGGGAATGGGCTGCAATGCCTCGTCTGCTAATTTCTGATCTCAGAGCAGGATAATTTTCACCTTGAGGAATGTAATTCACCTCCTGCACCACCACAGCTGTCGCTCTGGGCTATGGCTTCAGCCCTTCTCCTTCCTGCTCTCTGTATTTTTCTGGTGTCTTTGTGAGTAATAATTAATCATTCTTAGCCTAAAGGCAAAAATTTTTCTAGCCTTCACAAGAATCAACCTTTTACCTCAGCGTGTGACAGAGTGGCAATGGTACTGATTTTCCTTTCAATAATTTGTCTTTCTTTTTTTTTTGGCAAAAAGCTACTTTTGAACATTAATGGCCACAATATGTTCAGGTTCGTTACACTTGGCAGGTGGGCTATTAATTGAAATGAGCATTAGTGAATTCAGAAAATCTTTTTTACTCAGTTCCTCAGGCAGGTTTTGACTTGCTTCCAAATGCTTGCTCTGTGGTCGGGCTAGACGTTTGTAATGGGCTCCTCTGTGGTAACGGCTTGGATTTCTTGACGGGTTTTTTTGGTGTGTTTTTAAGAATCACTTCAACTTCTCTAGACATGATGCAGCAGCACCTCTGTTCATACTTAGCAATGGGAAATTGGTCCTTTATTCACCGAAGCCAGTAATATGCTCTGAACTTTGCTGCAGCAAACTGAAATTGTGTAGTTATCACATTTTTAATACAAAGAGTGGGAGCTCGGATAGACCAAGTAATTTGCACGATGCTTGCGACTGTCATTAGAAGCCAGTCTGCCACCCTAATAATTACAATCAGATGGGGTTTGGTCAAACTCACTTACTATATTGTTTCCCCTAGAAAATGAACACTATGATCCTACATGTTCTTGAACAGCAGTTTAAAAAATACTGACAGCGGATTATATCACAGCAGTCTTAAAGATTTTATTTAAGGTAGCTATGCAGAAAAAGAAATAATTAATGAAAATAGTTTGTAACTGTGAATGTAGACAGTCATTATTTTTAATACTAGCAACCAATTTTCTGACTGAATAATTCATACGCAGATTTCTAATACTTGTGAAAAAACCCTGATTTTGATGTGATTTTCTGAACCAAAATATTTTCTCAATCAGTTACGGTCATTAGTTTTAATTAATTATTTTGGTTCTCTTTCCCAACCATCATCTACAATCAATGCTGCAGATAAATCATTAGTACCACTTTTCTAGTTTCCTATCAGCATGCTGAAAGTCTGATGGATGAAAGTCAGTTTAAGGGTGGAAGTGTTTTCCTTTGTCTCATTCAGGCCATTCCTAAAGCTAAAAACAAGTAAAGCGGTAAAAATAACCATCTTTTCCAGTAACAAGTCAAGATATAAAGAACAACCAAGTGCTCCTGAATAGCAATACTGAAGCACTGTCAGCTAAAATGCTGCCACAGACACCTGCTCACTCCCTCTAAAAATAAATTGCTGGATTGTGTCACCAGAATTGATGAGCCTAAAAAATCTAATGTCTCATGACAATAGAATTCCTGGGTGGAAAGCTGTGTGTGGAAAAGTGCTGGGCAGATGCACCGCAGACCTCGCTCTGCTCCCCTGTAGCTGTGCTGCTGCAGAGCAATCGCAGCCCAGTCCCAGGCACTCCAAGGCTGGCAAAGTGCGTCAGAAGCCACTACCGGGCTCCCACAGCCCACCCCATGGTGGGGAAGACCAGTCGTTTGCTAAGTCTGATCGTGGGTCCAGGCCCTGCTCGGCAGGTACAGCCGCTCCTTTAGTCTTCTCCTTCCTCCTTGACAAGAAGCATGGAAGTGGGCTTCCCCGATGGTGGCATCACAAGGAATGACTTTGCCCATTTAATAAATTTCTCTCCTTCGGAGATAACCTAGGCCCAACGCTTTTGTCAGAGGACAGCTTACTGGCCTGCAAGGCCTCATCATTAGCCAGGAGGCAAAACAAACAATGACTGTCTCGGATAAATTGGCCATGCTAGGAGCCATTTCTTTGACAGAACTATTTTACACACCTCAACCATAATGCAATTTGTCATTGATTTCAGAGATGTGGCATGTAGCCATTCAGGCTTTCACAGGATTTTTTTGGCCTGTAAGAAAGTTCTATTAGATTATTTAATCTCTCCCCTTGCCAGTGGCAGCTTCTTACTGATGTGCTCCTTGAATGGAAGCAGTGCTTTCCTACCAGCCCCCATGCCTCGCCTCCTTTAAAGTCCCCTTCCTATCCCTAATGGCTTGATTTCCAGAGGTGACAGTACCCTAAGGTCCTTTTGCTCCTTAAAGAAGTAGGACTGCTCAGACCTTTTGAAAACCAGGCCAACAATGTACCTATAGAGGGGTAATTGTTATCTTTGTGGGCAGCTCCAGGCGATTCCATAATATGCTCTGTTAAGTGAGGACAAAGTCCACGCTAGATGGATGAGAGACTGGGACTGATGCAGGGCTGGCGTGAAGAAAGAAACACATGTCAGTCTATTCAATTTTTTTTTTCTGGTGTGCAGGGAGAGGGAGCTGAGCAAGGATGAGCCTCTCCCCTGTCTTAAGGCAGATAGAGGGCATCAAATCTCACAAAGTGGCATGGGTGAGGGACACTGGAAGGGCTCGTTTAAACCCACGGTACTTCTCTGCATTAGTCACCTGTGGGAAATTCACACCTGTGTAGTTTAAAGTTGCATTCTCTTTATAATGGCTTTGCTTATGGTATACACAAATGATAATTAGGGGATACACCTCAACATATTTTTCAAAAGATACTTCAGTTTCCCCAAACCACAGAACCCTGCGGGCTGAGAACTCAGATTTTTCCCCAATTACTTACTAAAACTTTAATGAGTATTTCTACATGAATAAGAGATGTGGAACTAGGACCATGCTATTATTATACAAAATAGCCGTGAATTTAGGGATTCCAGCAAACTGCAGAGCTGCCTGCTCCCACAGAGTCTGTGCATTCCTGGGTCGACATGCGTAAATTGACCTCTAAAGCTGCATCTATGAGCACCTAAAGCATATCCAATGGCTTGCTCTTGCCATAAGGGGGAAGTCTTGTTCCTTCTCCTCCTTTTCTTTCTCCTCTAACCCAGACCTCTTTCCAGCGAAAGACCCTGCCTCCTCACTTGCGGTGGCTCTGGAGCTTATGTGACTTGCCTGTGAGCTGATTCAACTCACTGACCCAGCAGAAAACCAGGCAGCTGCTTCTTTCTGGGTCACGTTTCTGCTTGGTTAGTGAACAGCACTGGTGAGTGAAGGGCTTCATTCGTTCACAGGTAGCAGAGCTGATAAAAGAGAAGTGATGGGATCGCATGGCTGGGAACAGGGCCTCCTCATTTTGGTGGAGGTGAACTGCTTAGTGCATACCACCCTATGAAAGTGAAACCTAAGGTGTCTAAATTTAAGCACCTAAATCCATTTCAGACATCTCAAAATGCAGTTTAGTAAAACCACCTGCTTTAACCAAGTGCAGCTGAGGCTGATACTGTGCACCTGGAGCGTAACGCCTCCAGCAGCTCATACAAGCCCCGCTGCCCCTCTGGCTGCCCTCGCTGCTCCTTCCCACGCTGGCCAGCCGGGTGGCCAGGGTATTTGTGTGCCTTCACCGGGAGCTGGGCTGGAAACTGATCCAGCTGAAAAATAACTTCTGTATCCAGCTCACTTACAAAGAGTTGCGCCGGTACGATGCAGGGCAGCGCAGGGGCTGAACAAGGGACAGAGATGGGTTATTCCAGCCCGGGTCAGAGTGAAGGTTGTACGTGTCCAGCTGCACCTTGCTGCTGCTCTCCCAAAATGCACACATCAAGGGCTGTGACCTCCAGCTGCTCGTATGCCTTTTGCTTCAGCGATCACTCTGTTAGCCTGCTGCCCTAACTACTACCAACAACAGCCGTTTGGGCACAAGGTTAAATCAGGTGCTTGATTTTTCCTGGTTCTTGAATGGAGGGAAAAAAGCAATGGAAGTGCCTGAGATGGAGGGCGGGTCTCTATAATGGATGTACATTATTTTTATTTTATTTACATATGATTATAACTGTGAAGTTGCGTAACATAGGCTGCAATGTAGGCTTGCAAGGTTTCAGCTGTCCTTCCTCTCCTGGTCCCTTATGCTACTTTTTAAATTCCTTTGTTGCATTTTGGCTCGTGCTGAACTGTAAGGCCCTTGTGGCAGGGACCACGTCATTTATGTATCAGCGCAATGCCTCAGATAATGGAGCTCTAGCAGCGATGGGGGCCTTTGGGAGCGCCTGTCACCGAAATGACAGGAGGGAATAGTTTCACTCTTGCGGAGTGCAGAATTAATGATGTCTAAGAGTGCTTGATTTTTGCTAGCCTTTTTGAAGGACTTCATCTTTGCCTCTTGCCTACCCAGTTCCTCTCCCTCCATCTCAGCCAGCTATCCATTGCCTTTCCACCCCCCACCTACCCCTCCATTTTGACTCCATAGCTGATCTTTCCCTTTTGCCAAGAGATCGCAGGCTGCCTCCTTTCCTTCATTCTCTGCATCTCTCCTTTCCTTCCTGATCTTTGCCTGAATAGGGCTGCAAATAAAGGTTAGTTAATGAGCAAACCCCACTTCCCTAGATCCAAAAAAGAAACATATAATAATTGTTTTCTTCCTAATTACAGAGGAAGATAAATGAAACCAAATGGTATTTGGAGCTGGAGGGCAAAGGGGAGAGAGGAGGTGGGAGAGAAGAAAGGAAGAGGCAAAGGAGAGCCGCCCCTCTCCTTTGGAGCTGTCTTTGTCTTTGTTTACATTTCAACAGCAGTATAGGTTAAGATGAGAATATAAATTGTTATGGTAATACCCTTTTTATACCATATAGTGACTCTTGTTCAAAAGTAAGTATATGGTTTTGATTTAGCTTATGTTTTTCGGAAGGTTTTTCCAACTAATTAAATCCAAATGAACTAATTATCTGGAGGTCTGGGAATGTCTACAGCAGGTTTAAAGAGATGGAGAGTTCCTGTGGGTTTCAGTGTACTGGCATGCTTTGTGCATCCCTTGTGAAGACTCAAAGAAAACTGCATTTTGCTGATGACATCAAACTGTGCCAAAAGATACAGCTGAAGGGGAGTAGCTGCTAGAACATTGGTTCCCAGTCTTTTTGGACCTACACACTGTTAGCCTCCAAAATTTCCTGCAAATCACAATGTGATTTCATACTTTAAACTGAAAACAGTACAGAGGCACCAACTGGCTATGATGGCCTACCATGGCTTTATAGGACATCTACGATCCTTGAGTAGAGCTGCGGAACCACTGGTCTAGAATGAGGGAGGACAGAGGTAGCACAAAGGTGGTGATTAAAGACTCCACATGTGCAAATCTTCATTGACTACAACAACAAGAAACCAACACAATTGGAAGGGAAAGAGTTAAAGTCTTTCAGATAGTTGGGTTCATTGCAGAGTCACCATGTGGGATGTGGATGCAGATGTCAGGGGTTTCACAAAGCCTGCTTGTTACTAATGGAAGGATTTGATGGGAAGTCTCTGCAAGAAGGATGGGCAAAGGAAACCAGAGAACAACAGAGATCGTTGGGTCAGCTACAATGTGCCAGTATAGTGGCATGTTAGAACAGAGAGGAAAAGCAACACCAGATTGGTAAAATGACAACCATCAGCTGGATATTACAAGAGCTGGCAGGTTACATGGTAGAATACTATGCATTTTGTTGCAAGGGCCATGTGGACAAACTGAGATGGGCTGGACTCTGCTAGACATGGACTATGTCGCCCAGTGAGGGCAGAAGTTGTTGGACAAAGAGCTTAAAGAAGGCTCAGAAGAGGCGAGGAGGGGGGGGAAGCAAACAAATCAACAGAGGAACCCAACAGCTGGCAATACTGGAAGACGATGTGAAGAAAGGACCATCTCTGAGGATTCATTGGATGGATGTGCATGGAGGTAATAAACTGAGCTATAAGCTTGCCAAAGGTTAGGTGAAGATGATACTGCTGATGGTACTGCTGTATTTGGATTATTAAACAAAACAAACAAACCCCCCAACACTTCCCTGCATACATCCTTTCTTGGTAAGCATCTCATGCAGATTCAGGCTCAAACTTTGAGCCAGCCACGTATGTGACAACTGTGTTACCGCAGAATGGAATATGGGGTTTGAACTTGTTCTCAGGAAGTAACAAAGTCACTGGGTGTTAGGTAAGTCCTTACATCTGGGTGGAAACTTATGGTTAATTGTGCAATTTCCCTAAAAAATCCCCCGAGATCTAAGTTAGGCATTTTGCCTTTGCAGCCTTTCCTGCCTTTGCTCTTACAGTGCTTTTCACTCAAAGTCTTTGCACTTTCCTACATCATGTAAGATATGGTTCTTTCTTTCACTTAAAGACCTTGGTACAACATTAAAAAGCCACCAATAACTATGCGGAGGTCCCTTTTGTCATAATACCCATCTTCATTAGTCATGCTCACTTAATGGGGGGGCGGGGGNTCATGCTCACTTAAGGGGGGGGCGGGGGGGAAATAATAGGACGCCTGGATCATCCTTTTTTCCCTCCTTTTCCAGGCTGGCCACCGGAGCACCCTTCAGCCGAGCAGCCTGGAGACGGAGCGCCCGTATGCAGCAGCCGGGGGCGGCGGCTCCAGCCAAACCGCTGCGGCCCCGGCCGCCGGCCCCAGCTCTCCGCCGGCTGTCGGCGGG